>JAZAVI010000548.1:125000-172123 GCA_036326025.1 Chrosomus eos
TCCTTGCCGAGTCCACAGATACCAAATATGCTTAGGTTTTGTTTACGGTTTGTGTAGCGTTGTGATTTAGCGCTTAAAAAACATTTGCCGATATCTTCGAAACCGCTTGTCCGATCGAGACGAAACCACCGCCAGAAGTTTGGAAACATAGGTCGATAGGCTAAACGCCAATGCCCAAATGCGAAAATATTGATAGTAAGGGGTAGTAAAATCCAATCAAAGTCACGTGTCAGTCATTTTTTATGTGTTTATTCACATAAATGTATATAACTCCAAAACTAAATGAGATATTTTCACCAAATTTTACACACACATGTATGGGCTCACTTTGAGGTCACATAAAAAAAATGGTGGGATTGAGCCTCTTGGTGGCGCTATAATAGAACGTAACATGCTATTCTTAACGAATGCATTGGTGTAACATTACAAAACTCAGCATGTGCCATCAGCACCATGCCCTGAAGGTACTCAAAACATTTCGAGACAGAGCCACCTTTTGGTCAAAAGTTATAACATAATTTCTAAAAACTTTTGAATAAATCTGCGTATTTTAATGCCACTGGTCTTAAGGTTTGTCATTGTCACCAGACTCTGACCACATCACATCGTTTTTGTAACTACGCCACCTATTGGTCAAAAGTGATAATCCATTAAATCACATTTTTTGTTAATTAGTGTGATTTTTAAGCCATTTTGCCTAAATTAATCTTTAAATGTCTTAAATTGCTCCTTGCTGCAGTTGGTCTGACACATGTTGACATGTCTTGTCGTCTTCTTTGCGCTTGGCCCCGGTTATTGCTGCTTGCAGCTATATTTATTATTCTTTTTAGGGGCCAAGCACCGAAGGTGCGGGCACCTATTGTATCTGTTCCCGTTCTTATTATTAGGGGCCAAGCACCGAAGGTGCGGTGGCACCTATTGTATCTGTTCCGGTTCTTATTAGGGGCCAAGCACCGAAGGTGCGGTGGCACCTATTGTATCTGTTCCCGTTCTTATTATTATTCTTCTTCCGACTGGGTGTCTATGGCAGCCCATAGAACCGTTTGCGGGAAAGTTATGAAATTTGGTACACTGATAGAGGACAGTCTGAAAAGTCACCAGAGCAAATTTGGAGTCTCCAACTCAATCCCTCTAGCGCCACCAACTGTCCAAAGATTTACTCATGTTTATGCTTATAACTTTTGAACCATAATGGCTAGAATCACAAATCCTTTGTCCTCTTATTCCTTGGCTCATGCCGATTCGATTGCAGCCTATGACGTCATTTTCCGTCACGACAATTTGTCCGCCATTTGTAATTATCCGAAAAAGCTACTTTTTCGAACTCCTCCTAGGCCGTTGTTCCGATTCTCACCAAAATTGAACCAGATCATCTCCAGACCGTGCTGACAAAAAGTTATGGAATTCATAAAAACGCTGCAAGTTGTTCTCGAATACCACGCAAATTAATTTTAAGTAGCGCTTGCGAAAACAGACATAAGGCTGTATCTCCGCAACGCTTTATCGTATTCAAACCAAACTTGGTACATGTCATTACAAGCATGACTTGAGGCTACATGCTGCGTTTCGGCGCAGCGCCACCTACTGGTCCAGAGATACGAAAAATTGCTATTTTTGCTCATAACTACTGAACAGTTTGTCCAAAAATAATAAAGTTGGTCTTGTTAGATTCAGGGCGTCATGCCGAGTCGACAGATATCCAATTTTCCCAGATCGGCCATTTTGGCTGTCGGCCATTTTGAATTATGTGCTAAAATGCTGTATTTTATGAACGCATGAACGAATTGTTACGAAACTCGGTATGGGTACATAATCCCCAGGATACCTGAGACAGAAGTTTCGAAACAGCGCCACCTAGTGGCAAAATTGATTTTTCAAATGCTGATAACTCTGGTTGTGTTCGACGTATTTTCACGGGAGTCATCTCGTTGGGATCCTGAATCCTTGCCGAGTCCACAGATACCAAATATGCTTAGGTTTTGTTTACGGTTTGTGTAGCGTTGTGATTTAGCGCTTAAAAAACATTTGCCGATATCTTCGAAACCGCTTGTCCGATCGAGACGAAACCACCGCCAGAAGTTTGGAAACATAGGTCGATAGGCTATACGCTAATGCCCAAATGCAAAAATATTGATAGTAAGGGGTAGTAAAATCCAATCAAAGTCACGTGTCAGTCATTTTTTATGTGTTTATTCACATAAATGTATATAACTCCAAAACTAAATGAGATATTTTCACCAAATTTTACACACACATGTATGGGCTCACTTTGAGGTCACATAAAAAAAATGGTGGGATTGAGCCTCTTGGTGGCGCTATAATAGAACGTAACATGCTATTCTTAACGAATGCATTGGTGTAACATTACAAAACTCAGCATGTGCCATCAGCACCATGCCCTGAAGGTACTCAAAACATTTCGAGACAGCGCCACCTTTTGGTCAAAAGTTATAACATAATTTCTAAAAACTTTTGAATAAATCTGCGTATTTTAATGCCACTGGTCTTAAGGTTTGTCATTGTCACCAGACTCTGACCACATCACATCGTTTTTGTAACTACGCCACCTATTGGTCAAAAGTGGTCGACAGCAGCCATATCAGCCTGTAGCCCAAGACTGGTTGCCCACTGAAGCTAAGCAGGGCTGAGCCTGGTTAGTACCTGGATGGGAGACCTTCTGAGAAAACCAGGTTGCTGCTGGAAGAGGTGTTAGAGAGGCCAGCAGGGGGTGCTATCCCTGTGGTCTGTGTGGGTCCTAACACCCCAGTATAGTGATGGGGACACTATACTGTCAAATATAGCACCGTCCTTCGGATGAGACGTTAAACCGAGGCCCTGACTCTCTGCGGTCATTAAAAATCCCAGGATGTCTTTCGAAAGAGTAGGGGTGTAACCCCGGCATCCTGGCCAAATTTGCCCCTTGGCCTCTGTCCATCATGGCCTCCTAATCATCCCCATATACTGATTGGCTTCATCACTGTCTCCTCTCTACCAGTAAGCTGGTGTGTGGTGAGCGTTCTGGCGCAATATGGCTGCCGTCGCATCATCCAAGTGGATGCTGCACACTGGTGGTGGTTGAGGAGATTCCCCCCTTCTATGTAAAGCGCTTTGAGTGCCTAGAAAAGCGCTATATAAATATAATGAATTATTATTATTATTATTATTAAAAGTGATAATCCATTAAATCACATTTTTTGTTAATTAGTGTGATTTTTAAGCCATTTTGCCTAAATTAATCTTTAAATGTCTTAAATTGCTCCTTGCTGCAGTTGGTCTGACACATGTTGACATGTCTTGTCGTCTTCTTTGCGCTTGGCCCCGGTTATTGCTGCTTGCAGCTATATTTATTCTTCCGTTTCTTCTTCTTCTTCCGACTGGGCGTCTATGGCAGCCCATAGAACCGTTTGCGGGAAAGTTATGAAATTTGGTACACTGATAGAGGACAGTCTGAAAAGTCACCAGAGCAAATTTGGAGTCTCCAACTCAATCCCTCTAGCGCCACCAACTGTCCAAAGATTTACTCATGTTTATGCTTATAACTTTTGAACCATAATGGCTAGAATCACAAATCCTTTGTCCTCTTATTCCTTGGCTCATGCCGATTCGATTGCACCCTATGACGTCATTTTCCGTCACGACAATTTGTCCGCCATTTGTAATTATCCGAAAAAGCTACTTTTTCGAACTCCTCCTAGGCCGTTGTTCCGATTCTCACCAAAATTGAACCAGATCATCTCCAGACCGTGCTGACAAAAAGTTATGGAATTCATAAAAACGCTGCAAGTTGTTCTCGAATACCACGCAAATTAATTTTAAGTAGCGCTTGCGAAAACAGACATAAGGCTGTATCTCCGCAACGCTTTATCGTATTCAAACCAAACTTGGTACATGTCATCACAAGCATGACCTGAGGCAACATGCAGCGTTTCGGAGCAGCGCCACCTACTGGTCCGGAGATATGAAAAATGGCTATTTTTGCTCATAACTCCTGAACGGTTTGTCCAAAAATCATAAAAGTGGCCTCGTTAGATTCAGGGCGTCATGCCGAGTCGACTGATATCCAATTATCCCATATCGGCCATTTTGTCTGTCGGCCATATTGAATTATGTGCTAAAATGCTGTATTTTCTGAACGCATGAACGAATTGTTACGAAACTCGGTATGGGTCATCAGTATGATGCCCTGAAGGAGCCTGAGAAGTTTCGAAACAGCGCCACCTAGTGGTGAACTTTTTTTTTCTAATGCTTATAACTTTGGGTGTGGTCGACTTATTTTCACGAGAGTCATCTTTTTGAGCTCCTGAATCGTTGCCGAGTCCAACGATACCAAACATGCTGGGTTTCGTCTTACGGTTTGTGTAGCGTTGCGATATAGCGCGAAAAAAACATTTGGCTATATCTTCAAAACCGCTTGTCCGATCGAGACGAAACCACCGCCAGAAGTTTGGAAACATAGGTCGATAGGCTATACGCTAATGCCCAAATGCGAAAATATTGATAGTAAGGGGTCGTAAAATTCAAACAAAGTCATGTGTCAGTCATTTTTTACGTGTTTTTTCATATAAATGTCTATAACTCTGAAGTGAATTGAGATATTTTCACCAAAATTGACACACATATGTATGGGCTCACTCTGAGGACACATAAAAAAAATTGTGGGACTGAGCCTCTTGGTGGCGCTATAATAGAACAAAACATGAAATTCCCATTGACTTCAATAGAGTTTTGAGAAATAAAATGCTATACTAAACAAATGCATTGATGTAATATTAAGAAACTCAGAATGTGCCAACAACACCATCCCCTGAAGGTACTAAAAATATTTCAAAACAGCGCCACCTTGTGGTCAAAAGTTATAACAAAATTTCCAAAAAGGCTAATAACTTTTGAATAAATCTGCCTGTTGAAATGCCACTGGTCTTAATAGATTCCTTCGGTCAAGCTGAGAACATAGATACCAGGTTTTCCTTATTTGGCCGAACTTCCTGTCCACCATCTTGATTTTCATTCAAAAGCTACTTTTTCGAACTCCTCCTAGACCGTTTGTCCGATTTTCACCAAAATCGAATCGTATCATCTTCAGACCGTCCCGACCAAAAGTTATGGATTTCGTGTCGATAGACAAAACCGTTTTCGTATACCGCAGCAGCAAAGTTGTGGCATGCTGCCAAAATGACTATTAAGGCTTTATATCTGCAATGTCTCGACATATTGACAACTAACTTTGTATGTGTCATTGTCACTTCACTCTGACCACATCACATCGAGTTCATAACTGCGCCACCTATTGGTCGAAAGTGATAAACCATTAAATCATCTCATAAGTTACTGTATGCATGATTTTTCGACCATTTGCCGAAATTCCTCTTAAAATGTCTTTAAATTGCTCATTTTTTCAGTTGGTCTGACACTTTCAGCCATGTTGGCATGTCTTATCGTCTTCTACTGCTTGGCCCCGTTTAATGGCTGCTTGCAGCTATATTTAGGGGCCAAGCACCGAAGGTGCGGGCACCTATTGTATCTGTTCCGGTTCTTATTATTAGGGGCCAAGCACCGAAGGTGCGGTGGCACCTATTGTATCTGTTCCGGTTCTTATTAGGGGCCAAGCACCAAAGGTGCGGAGGCACCTATTGTATCTGTTCCGGTTCTTATTATTATTATTATTATTATTATTCTGCTTCTTCTTCTTCTTCCGACTGGGCGTCTATGGCAGCCCATAGAACCGTTTGCGGGAAAGTTGTTTTGGTTTGACATTCTGATAGAGGACAGTCCCAACATTAAATACACCAATTTTGGTGTCTCTAACTCATTCCCTTTAGCGCCACCACCTGTCCAAAGTTTCACTTTTATTATGCTAATAACTTTTGAACCGTACGGCCTATCAAAAAAAATCTTTTTTCCTCTGATTCCTGAGCTCATGACGATTCGATTGCACCCTATGACGTCATTTTCCGTCATAAAAATATGGCCGCCATTTTGAATTGTTCAATAAACGTACTTTTTCGAACTCCTCCTAGGCCGATGCTCCGATTTCCACGAAAATTGATCCAGATCATCTCCAGAGCATGCCGACAAAAAGTTATTAGAATAATGTTGATTCGTCAAACCGTTTTTGATAAACGCACGAACAAATATTTCGTAGCGCTCGCAAAAACGGACTTAAGGCTGTATCTCCACAACGCTTTATCGTATTGACACCAAACTTGGTACATGTCATCACAAGCTTGTTCTGAGACAACATGCAGCGTTTCGGCGCAGCGCCACCTACTGGTCCGGAGATATGAAAAATGGCTATTTTTGCTTATAACTTCTGAACAGTTTGTCCAAAAATAATAAAATTGGTCTTGTTAGATTCAGGGCGTCATACGGAGTCGACTGATATCCAATTTTTCCATATCGGCCATTTTGTCTGTCGGCCATTTTGAATTATGTGCTAAAATGCTGTATTTTCTGAACGCATGAACGAATTGTTACGAAACTCGGTATGGGTCATCAGTACGATGCCCTGAAAGAGCCTGAGAAGTTTCGAAACAGCGCCACCTAGTGGTGAACTTTTTTTTTCAAATGCTTCTAACTTTGGGTGTGGTCGACTTATTTTCACGAGAGTCATCTTTTTGAGCTCCTGAATCGTTGCCGAGTCCAACGATACCAAACATGCTGGGTTTTGTCTTACGGTTTGTGTAGCGTTGCGATTTAGCGCGAAAAAAACATTTGGCTATATCTTCGAAACCGCTTGTCCGATCGAGACGAAACCACCGCCAGAAGTTTGGAAACATAGGTCGATAGGCTAAACGCTAATGCCCAAATGCGAAAATATTGATAGTAAGGGGTAGTAAAATTCAAACAAAGTCATGTGTCAGTCATTTTTTACGTGTTTTTTCATATAAATGTCTATAACTCTGAAGTGAATTGAGATCTTTTCACCAAAATTGACACACATACGTATGGGCTCACTCTGAGGACACATAAAAAAAATTGTGGGACTGAGCCTCTTGGTGGCGCTATAATAGAACAAAACATGAAATTCCCATTGACTTCAATAGAGTTTTGTGAAATAAAATGCTATACTAAACAAATGCATTGATGTAATATTAAGAAACTCAGAATGTGCCAACAACACCATCCCTTGAAGGTACTAAAAATATTTCGAAACAGCGCCACCTTGTGGTCAAAAGTTATAACAAAATTTCCAAAAAGGCTAATAACTTTTGAATAAATCTGCCTGTTGAAATGCCACTGGTCTTAATAGATTCCTTGGGTCAAGCTGAGAACATAGATACCAGGTTTTCCTTATTTGGCCGAACTTCCTGTCCGCCATCTTGATTTTCAGTCAAAACCTACTTTTTCGAACTCCTCCTAGACCGTTTTTTCCGATTTTCACCAAAATCGAATCGTATCATCTCCAGACCGTGCCGACTAAAAGTTACAGATTTCTAATAATATCTAGTTTTTTTTTCAGTATGTATCAATGCCAAATAAAGGTGTAAAAAATATACTGTCCTTTCATAAAAACTGCCAGTAGGTAGTAGAATTGTTTAACGAGCAAGTCATTGAATCATTCAATCAAATAGCTTATATTCAATAAAACCACCATTCTTGTTCAAGTGATAATGCTTATCTTTTGTTATTAATATAAAAATCAGTAAGTCATTACATGCCCCCATAAATTTATATATTTAGCCAAAACAAAATGTTATAGTTTTGTATAGAAAATGTATATTATCTTGAAAAGAATAGAATGTTATATTAATTTCAAATTCACAGCAATATATTTAATTTTGTCAACTTGAAAAATATTAATATTGAAAATGTTTTATTTTATTTATAAAGTTTTAACATTTTCAGCATTTGACAGATTCTATGTAAAACGATGTTTTCACCATAGTTATACAAATTAGTTAGATCAATACATTTATTTCCATTTAAATGGATGTTAACTAATTTAAAATAACAAACAAATATTGGGCTTAAAAGTTTCCTTATACTGGGGCTCACTCTAGTGGCCAACATTAATATCACAGCCTTTGTATTTCAGTTGAAAGGGCTGATATAGGCTACATTAGAGATATAATTCACCTTTAGTGCTTTGAACCCTCATTATATTACTTATGGCACCAAGACATGTTCTATCAACAGAAAAACACTACTTACATTTGTAATTTATACAGGATAAATATTTTTTAAGGAAGTTGCCATATGACCCAGTATGCATCCCTGCGGTTTATTAGCCTATTGATTGTTCATATAAAGACTGAAGACTTATCAAAATGAAATTGAAAGGTATGATGGTGAAGGTTTACAAATCGGTTTATGGGTTCGGTATTTCATTTGCACACATGGGCGGCGCTGAAACGACCCTTTCATATAATTTAGTCAAAACGCTCCGCCTTCAGTAAGCGACAAGCTTTTCTTTCTGTCAAGCAGAATAAGAGTCTGTACGAGTGCGGCACTGACAAATGCACTTTGATGAAATAATGTCTGAAACCACCACTCCTTGTTAACTAAGCACAATATTTGAAGCAGAAATATTTTGCTGGTCATGTAATTCGTTCTGCTGTGACTTGCAAGCGACCCCAATAATGTGAACCACAGTAGGCTATATGACAAATTATTTTAGCATGTCGTATTTCCCATTGATAAATATAGTGCAAATAGTTTCGACTCTTTGGATAAAAGGGAAGTGTAAATAAAAATTAATAATAGGCTGAACTGTACCATGATCTCGATGATGTCATGATGTCTCGTCTTTTATTTACATCAAAAGGTTGGCGTGTGTGACATATGTAGGCTATAAATAATTTAGAAAATTGATTAGAAATAAAATTTATATTTATGATTGAAAGCATGTGTAGCTTACTCAGTTCACACGAAAATAAAGAGACAGTAAAGAGAGAAGCTGGAATCAGTGAATGTGCATTAATACTGACAAAATTACCAAGTTTGGGATTAATTAAAATCATGTTGGTTGAATAGCATGTTATACCTTTAAAATGTAGTTTTTTATTATAGTTTTATTTATTATGTTAGCTTAATAAAGTATGCTTTATGCTTCATCAAACTCAGCTCAGACCTTCAGACTGGTCTGACTCGCTTATATCTTTTCCAACTGTTCAGACTTACTTTCCCAAAAAATCCATTGAGTTGCGTTATCTGAGCAATGAAGGCCATACTACTTAACGCTGTCCACTAGAGGGGGCGACAGGATAATACATCTTTTCTACTCTTTTTCCATGTTTGAATCAGTTTAAATGACAAATAAATGCATGAATTGCATTCATAAATATGCCATATATGCCACTCTTTATCTATCATCTATCTATCTATCTATCTATCTATCTATCTATCTATCTATTATCTATCTATCTATCTATCTATCTATCTATCTATCTTCTGTCTGTCTGTCTGTCTGTCTGTCTGTCTGTCTGTCTGTCTGTCTGTCTGTCTGTCTTCTGTCTGTCTGTCTGTCTGTCTGTCTGAGCTTCCTTTGTGAAAAATAGCAGAGCACCTTTTTTTAAACTATTATTTAAAACTATTAAAGACCATTTGTGCTTGTTGATTCAGTCACTTTTGACTGTAAAAGAAATTTGGTTAGATATCATATTATGGCATTTTTCCCGTTAGAAATACATATATAATAAATACATAAAAAATAGTATATATTCTATTTGCATAAGATAATAATTTGATACAAATAGCAATGCATGCTTTAAACAGTTTAATGAATACCCTCACTTTAATTGATGTTATAAATTAATGTGAGCTTTCATTGAAGCACAGGCACACACAAACACACACACACACTATAGAGATAGTCACTGGTTTCACGGATGCGAACGAAACATTCAAGATCACAAAAAAGTCCACAGGCAATACCAACCTTTTCATAAATTATAATAAAAAATAATGACAGAATTCTTAGTATGTGTTGACAATAAGTAGAATTTCTGTATTTAATTAATTAAATCAATTTAATACTGAAAATCCATACATTTGTATTATCAATTCAAATGAGTAAAAATGCATAGAAATCACAACAAATTCACCAGATATATAATCACCAGATGCATAATAGGCAACCAATGAAACAAATGAGAACACACTACATAGGCACCTCAGAAAAACATAACATCAGTTTAAACATAAGTATGAACTCAGAAACTATTGATATTTATTTTTTAAATCAAAATGAGTCCTAGAACAGAAATAGAACATGACAATTACATGCTCTTCACGCCTAAATACAACATCACAACAGTAGTATGGTGGTGGGGAGAAGAGGCTAAGGTGGACAATCAGTTGAGCTTGCCATACCAGAAATGGCATAGTGGGATTCCTTGATGGAGGCGCAAGAATAGAGGCTCATGGTGGAGGTGTACAGACCAGTTCAGATCATTTGGAAGACCAAGGCGAAGTCCAGAAGGCTGGAGAACCAAGGTGATACTACTTTACTGGAGGGCCCAGGTGGACGTAAAAGATCTGCAGATTGAGGTAAAGCTGGTGGGAGTAACAAACATGATAAAGCTGGAGGGATGGACTTCAGTGGAGCCCATTGGAGGGTGCAGGCAGAGTCTGTTGTTTTAACTAGAAGGTGACAGATAAAGTGTAGTGTCTTCATAGTCCTAGAACACAATAAAACAAAATTTTATACAATGTTAAACAAATAGTATGCAAATTTCTAATATATGCAAAACAGCAATTATAAATACTAAATATGCTCAGATCAAGTCGTTTTAAAGATGTTTTTCAGTAAGAATTACAGAGTGGGTTACCTTGATGGAGCCAGAGGGTTGGAGAACCAGTGTGATTCCAGTGGACCAAACGATCAAGTGGAGATGTACAGGACAAGGTGAAGTCGGTGGTAATGAGGATGATGGTGCAACTGAGGGATAAACTTCCCTGGTGAAGCTGAGATATAGGATGGTGCAGACATAGCAGTAGGTCTGGAAATCTGTTGTTGAGGGAGGGGGATCTCAGACCAGAGCGGAGTCTGAATAATGAGGGATCCCGTTTAACCAGTGGGACGACAGGCCATAGTAGACCCAATGGAGTGAGCAGCAAAGGTGGCGCCAAGGCAACAGAAATCAAAACCAAACAGCTTAGCAAACTAAAATAATCACTAGCAATAAACTGAAGAAACAGAGCAATTTAAATAGAGATAATAATGAAAGAAAACAAAATAGACACAACTAAGCATAATGTTTAACCAAGGAATAAGAACACAACAAACATGGGTAATTCAGAAAACAGTATGTAAACACAAGGAAATTTGAACAAAATTAACATTAAAATAGGAGTCCTAAAACAGAAACAGAATAAGACATACAGTATATAATGTTGAAGTCTAGTGCCTTTGTTGACCTGACTTAATCTTTAAGCAAGTTTTAAGTCCTACTTTTGAGCCTTGGCTATTATGCAAAACCACACGTATGGGAGTTGTCAGGTAGTTACATTTGTAATTTAGTTAGAAGAAATAGTATATACACTTGTAAGTGCAACATAATTTTGTTTACATTGCAGTTACAAGTATACTTCCAAAGACATTTGTTTTAAATAAGACATTAAATATACGTTGTATTCACGTAATACAAAGTCTAATGAAAATTAGTTCTTTCTGGTACTACTGTCCTGATGTGAACAGTTTCTAAGAAAGTATGCATGTTGTTATGACTAGGCCACATCTGCGTATCATCCTGTATAATCTTGAAATGTCCTCATAGTATTCCTACAAACATAACAACAAAATATTTTTCAATTATGTTGTAATTTAAAAAAAAAAATCTGAATATGCAAAAACTATAAATACTCACATAAATTCTGTATTTAGAAGCATAGTTTTAGCGAAATCCAGTCTTTTTGTCTGCTGTGCATCAAATGAAGTAGGTTTTTTTCTCAAATAGATGATCAGATGGTTAGTTGTTTTAAGCCAGAAGATGATGTTAGTGTCCGCATAGTCCTACAAAACAATAAAACAAAATGTTGTTTTATGCAATATTAAGAAAATGTATGAATAATATGGTTATGAAAAGCAAATTCAAAACAGCATTTAATAAACATACTCACATCAGGTCTCTGTGAAGATGATTCTTTGTTCTGATTACTAGATGGTAAGAGATGAAATCTTCTTTTTTTAACAGGAATAGGCCACTTGTTTAATTTACATGGAGGATGAAAATGGTACAATTTTTGAATGGAAATTGAGAAGATAAATTGTCCTTAAGCTCCACGTTGTGGCTTGAGAATGGTTTCTGCTACAAAATGTGAAAGTAACACTTCCGTTTTTGGCATCTTACATTTTTTAACCATACTTTACTTAAATTAATAAATAAAATTAGCTGTACACAAAATGTTTTATGATATAATAAGGAAGAAAAACAGTGTTGTAAGTAGAACTACACAGCTTCAAAGTTCTCAGCATAAAATTTGCTATGTAATGGTAATATTGAAGAAAAACAGTTTAGCTAGTTCAGGAAAAATATTTGAATTTGATGTCAATTTATCTGACATACGCATTTATTTTACAACATTTTAGAAAATAAAAAATGACTACTGCAAGAGGTGGTCCTACTTACAAACTGAAAAAAAAAAAAAATCACCAAGTGCAACTTTACAGCATGGACATAGCTTGTGAGACGGCCATTCTGAATCTCTGTTCAGAATTGATGGATTGAAAAAGGATGTTATTTAAAAATGTAGTACTACTAAAAGTAAATAATTTCAATTCTACAAATCTGAATACTTAATATGATGGTCTGGCCTAGTCAAAATCTCAAGCTACAACCATTCTATAAAGTGATAACAAAACTGGGTGTGGTTTTGCATAATACCGAAAAACTTGCTGATTCAAGCTTAATGCCTTTAATAAACCTTTAGCGAGAAGTAAAAAAAAAAAAAAAAAAAAAAAATAGGAGACCTGGGTTGGCTGACACAATTTTAAATAAAACTTTTAAATAACCTTGCCAAAAACAAGCAAAAAACAATATAAAATATAAGTATTATATACAATATATATATACATATTAAATATACAAATTACCGATTGTACTGATTTCACAACAAACCTCACAACAAAATATTTGGCATTTTTAGACAGCTGCTGAGTAATTTCAGAAGTCAATATCTATATATATAAATAAACATTATTTGCTATTACTTCCATGATGTTATGTCCCAAATCCTTCAACATGCCCAAAATCAAAATCCACTAGCTATGTATTATGAGGTTGATTGGCACAGTTTTAAACCATAAAACAAAAAATAAAACAAGTTAAACAAATTTGGAATAGCCTTGTGGCTTGACTTCTTGCCCAAATGTGTAGGTAAATCTAGATAGACTTGGGATGATCATCTTATCAACAGTGGCAATGGCGTATTCAATTTACACATCATGGTGACCACGGTAAGGGTGAATCAGAGTTTCTATTTAGGAGACAGAGCCTGAGAAATTTATATTGAAAGAACACAGTAAAGAGGGTTAAAATGATAAAAAAAAAGGAAAAAAGTTTAACCATAATTAAAAAGACATTCAGTAGTTTGATGAAAACTTAAAAACATTTAAAAATGAACCTTGTGCCAATCAACCCCTTGTGCCAGCCAACCCGGTCTCCAGTTCCTTCTCACCCCTAGGGAGCCGCCTTCTTTTGTGTCTTCCTCCCTACCCACCCCTCCCCCAATGGCAGGCGGAATCTTTAGCACAAATTTTATCACAGCAGTGAAATGAGTATTGCCTGGTGAAAACTATAGTACGTTTGCACAACGTCAACACTTATACCTTCCATATCTTTAGTATAAACGTGATCTATTAATGTACCTTTTTCCGTTGTTGGATTTTGTACCTGTTGACTGTATCCATGACTTTCCATTAACTTCACAACTGAAGATGAAGTCAAGATGTCTTCATTAAAGTCTCCCATGATTACTTTCTGTCCTGGATGCTTTTCCACCTCTTCAATAACCTGTAATAGCTGTTGTCGAAACATGTCAGTTTTATATGAATTGGGCCTGTACAAAACCGCAGCAGTCAAATTGACATGTGGAACTGTAAAGTATAACCATTCTAAGTTCCAGTTCTCAGGAGTAAAGATGTTACACTCAATTTGCTCAGAACAATATATTCCAACTCCACCGCCTCTCTGATGTTTTATATCACTAAAAACAGCAGTACTGTTGTCATAACACTTAGCTCTTGGGTTGTGCTTGAACACAAATTCTGGTATTTGTGGTTCTTCTCCTTTGTCCTCAGCATTTAGCCACGTTTCTGTCAAACAAATACAATCAGCATTCATTAGAGCTTTATGTGCAAGAACATCCTGAAAGTGAGCTTTTAGACTTTGTACATTAATCAGCGCTATTCTGAATGTACCAAGTAATTTAGTGTAACTGTATTCTTCCAAAGGGAATTTTGGCATATCTTTCAAGGCCAATTCAATTTTGTCATTACAAAATATAGCCGACTCTTTAAAGTCCTCAATTATTAACCCGCTGAGAGATCTTACACGGCTCAATGCAACATATGCTTGCCCTGCTGTAAAGATTTTCTTAAGTGATACAACAGCTTTATCTACTGTGAGTCCTTGCACTTTGTGAACTGTACACGCCCATGCTAATCTGAGAGGAAACTGACGCCTTATACCACCATCATTTGTGACTTGGTCTTCTTGTACTTCAATTACTGTTGAATTTGGGGAAAATCTCTGGCGTGTTTTAGATCTCTGAATTTTACCGACATTTGGATTATCAAACTCCACATGAATGGCTGATGGGAAATCATCATCTCTGTTTCGACTTTCACTGATGTGGACAACTGTACCAAAAGCTCCATTGACAAGACCATCTGCGACATCAATATTCTTTTTTAACATGACCTTTGCTCCAATACCCAGGGAAACACATGCAGACAAACATGAGTTGAAAATGTTCCTATGAAATCCAACTTTACGTTCCATTCGTCCAGTTTTGGAATTTTTCACATAATCTTGAGCATGTATACTGATTGCCTCTGGGCAACATTCATGTAGTCTTTCAATGTTGTATTTATCAACTTCGGCATTTGTAGCGAATATGTGAAGATCATTACAATTCTCCCCTGTTTCACAGTTTTTCAACATAGCAATATCAGTAGTGCCAAGAGGTTCATTTTTCTTTCGTATTCTGAGTCGATTTAACATTTCAGCAAAACTTGAATCTTGTTGTCGAACAACTTTAGTTAATTCAGCAAGTTCAAAGTTATTCTCCCATAGGTTTACTCCTTTTGCATCAGCATAGAGAGCCGTTCCTTTAACAGGCGGAAGCTGAAAATAATCTCCCACTGCAAGAATGCTCACTTTTCCAAAGAGAGAGTAGTCACCAGTTTGTTTTATTTGTCGCAACCTTCCGTGAATATATGACAAAAGACGATGGTCAACCATAGACACTTCATCAATAATCAAAATTTGCAGATTACCCAATTTTGTCCGTAAAGAGTTTATTTTGTCATCACCAAGAGGCTGATATGGCAGTCTGACGTTTGCACCGATTTGAAATTTATTATGTATTGTTGAAGCTCCGATGTTGAATGAGGCGACTCCTGTAGATGCGGTCAACAGTACAGTAATATCATCAGGATTCTCAGACAGCTGAGATAACAATCTGGAAGATTCATACTGTATTGCCTTAATAAGATGACTTTTTCCTGTGCCTGCTCCACCAGTAAGAAATAACCGAAATGGTTCAGGGTTTTGTCCAAGTATTTTCTGTAGACACCACTTTTGCACTTTGTAGAACACAGCAGATTGTTCCTCATTTAGTGACCTCAGTAAATGCAGTGCATCATCTCTTGGCATTGTAGTGTGGTTTGTCTCAATAGTACACACAGTTTGAGGATTTCCTGTCAGATCTGGAATAAGTTCCTGAGTGTCATCTTCATCAGGCAATAGTTTATCCTTCATCAGTTCTATGCATTCATCGCGCTGTTTTTCTGTTTCAGGACATATCTGGGCCCAAACATCTTCTAAATCCATATTTTGCTCTAAAAGCTGTTTAGCTCGGTCTATTTTGTCACTTTCCTTTTCAAACAATTCTCTGTTGCCATCAACAATCGATTTCACTTGTTTCACTTCACAACCACTTTGTATGACACCAGTGTTGTAGAACTCCTCATATGTGTTATAGTTGCTCGGCTTCAGATCACAGTCATCGTAGTATGGTAAGAAAAGCTGCAGCAATGAATGATAATATTTTTCTGGATCTTTAGTGGGTGAAAACCTTGGGTACCTCACTACTGCAGGTTCAGTTCGTGTCCTTCGTTTGACATGGCCATTGTTATTATTCAGTTGAATTATTTCATTTTCTGCTGTTTTGTTATGTGAGGAAACCTCTGATTTTGTCAGAACTCTGTACTCAGAACAAAAACTGGCAAGACATAGATTTTCTAGTGGCTCTTTCTCTGGTCTGTTTTTGTACCTGTCAATGAGACTTGTCATCCAAAAACTGCTTTCATCATCAGACTGGTCATTTTCCACTTTGTTTCGGAGCATATTCAAAGGCAAACTCATCTTTACAGGATTTTGTCCTATTGGAATAAATTGTACCTTACGAGAACATTCCTTCAAATGCATGCCTGTCAGTCTGTACACTGCCTCTTGAGCAGAAACTTCTCTGTTGTGCAGATAGACACTTCCCCAAATGTTTTAATGACGCTTTAGCATCAACATTTCCATTCATAGCTTCGCTTTGAGTACGCTGAAGTAACAGTCCCATTTCTTGTTCTGCTTTTGTGATGTAACTGATTATATAGACCACTACAGAAAAAGCATCTGTGACATACTGAATGTCCATATTCCCTTGCCAAGCACGCAGTAAATCTCTGTTATACTGATTTACCCAAACATCCTTTGGATTTCTTTTCAAGACAATACTTTTCTTTTTGGTACACCTGTTGTATGCTTTTTCAAACATAGTTTGATTAATCCCAATAGATGAAAAAAAGGCATCAACTGAATCAAAATTGACATCAGAATTTAAAGCAGTTTTGACTTTCTTTATAATTGCACTTGCTGTGTCATCTCCATCTTTCCCTTTCAACTCATCTGCATTACATGGTCTTGTAATAAACGTACGACTTGATGGTGGTCGTGGAAAATTAAATCTACAAACTGTATTTTTCTTCCGACATGTTTTTGAATGTCTTGTACTGTGCTTCTGAACACTGTTCACTGTTTCGTAAAGTACAGTTTCATTTTCTGGTGGTGTCTCACATGTGATGTAAGTGTCAATGAACTCAGCAACCAGAGGATCATTGTCTGCATCATTATCATTGAGCTTTGGAGCATCTTCCACCCAAAACAGACAGTGGACATGAGGAGAACCACGCTGTTGAAATTCAACACGATAAAAGTAGTCTATAATCTTGCCAATGGGCTTTGCTGGTGACATTATGACATTTTTTAGAAAGCAATGCCATCTGTGATCAAACATTCTTGCTGCAGTGACAGGATTTCTCCTTATGAATCCGCATTTTTCAGACCAGTCAAGCTCATCAACATTTATTTGTTTCCCCTCTTGTTTAATAATAGTGCTCATCATTTCAGGCCATCTCATATCAGCAGAACTAAAAGATGCAAAGAATGTTGGTATGCCTAGTTGTCTTATCAGGGCAAACAGATCTTTTTGCGTAGACATCCAATATGGAGGAGTTCCTCTTACTGGTCTTAAGAACTTATATCCTTCATCATAATTTAGTATTCTTTGCAAGGAATCAGAGTTTGTTAGCATATCTTGTGTGACTTTTAAACAATTTTTTTCACAACCTTTCCTCAGTGCAATTGATACATTAGAAACAATTTGATCAACTTCTGATATATACTGTGCATAAAAAATGAAGTCTGTGCTGTGTGCAAAACGTCCATCTGCATTTAGTATTCTTGAATTTAGGTATCGTGACAATGTGATTTTTTCCTGTCTTTCATCATGAAACGTTGGAGCACCAATAGGATAGAGAACAGGGAAACACTTTGCCTCATTGTCTTTATCAGTTAGTAGCCTGACAGGACTGTTACCTTCACCTGGAGCGACATTTAGTACATCATGAAAATGTTGATCAATTATTTCTGAACCCAGATCAACAGGTTGTAGGGATGTGTCTGACAAAAGACCACTTTGTTCTTTAATATATGTTATATCTTCCTCTGGGACATCTCCAGCTCCATTATCATCATCATTTTTATCAGTTACATCTTGTTCCTCCATTTCAAAATCATCAGCATCGTTGTCTGGTTCATCATTTGCATTCAAAGGGTTTACCCACTGCTCATTAAACTCCACATCATTATACCACTTATTATGTCTCACCAAATAAGACAGCGCATGTCTGACACGATCAGTGCTCACATATTTATATTCATAGTGGCCTTTATATGTTAATTTCCGTTTCAGTTTTATTCTTATCATGTGATCATCACATTCATTACGTGGGAGAATATTAGAGACATCTGTGGTATTAACAGGAACACACACTACGGGTCCATGACAGCCATTCTGTTTTCCACGGGGAAGACAAAGCAACTTCATAAAAGGAATATTGCGTGCAATAAGATGTTCTTCCAACGAGTTCAGACCTTTTAGTTCTTCTGGAACGTCCACCAAATGCATGTTGTTGGCAACACTCTCTTCAGGCAATTTCCCACCAAGGATTTTACGATGGCATGTATAGCAAATCCACAATTTACAAGCCGGATTACCTGATAAATGACATCTGTTCTCACATTCAGTATTGCATTCATGTAAATACTTTAATGTGATGCATCTTTCTGCCAGATCATTAATTTGTTGACCTCTGATTTTATAGCAATCTTTTCTACATTCAACAACCTGTTTTCTGAACAATAAACGATGGCAAACACAGCAAACAAATTCTGGACCTGTACTGACTTCTTGATGAAACTGATTAACAGTGAAATCTATGTCTTTCTGTCTCTCCTTCTTTTCTGCAGAAATTTCTGATTTTTTTTGTATTTTACTTATACGAAAGTTTTCATCATTGTTGTATTTCCATTTAGAATATTCACAAACACTGGCTTTAAAGGCTGGGTTTCTGTGATACTTAATCTTTGAATATTCGCACACGCTAGCTTTAAATGAGAGGTTTCTGCGATATTTATTCTTTGAATATTCACATACGCTCGCCTTAAATGCAGGGTTTCTGCGATATTTATTCTTTGAATATTCACATACGCTCGCCTTAAATGCAGGTTTTTGCGATACTTATTTCTTGAATATGCACATACGCTCGCCTTAAATGCAGAGTTTTTGCGATACTTATTTCTTGAATATGCACATACGCTCGCCTTAAATGCAGAGTTTTTGCGATACTTATTTCTTGAATATTCACATACACTTCCTTGAAGGCTTATTGCTTTTATACTTGGTCTGAGAATAGTGGCGAACAAGTTTTTGAAAATGAACATTTGTGGAATACTTAATCTTTGAACTTTCACGTTTTGACTGCCGTACATTAATATTAATTTTATATTTATTTCGAAGATTTTCAAGTTTTTTCTCTTTATAATCACTGTCTTCACAGTACTTCGTTTTATAGTTGTCAATCTTTTTCTGTCTGTAATCACTGTCTTCACAATATTTCGTTTTAGAGTTGTCAATCTTTTTCTGTCTGTAATCACTGTCTTCACAATATTTCGTTTTAGAGTTGTCAATCTTTTTCTGTCTGTAATCACTGTCTTCACAATATTTCGTTTTAGAGTTGTCAATCTTTTTCTGTCTGTAATCACTGTCTTCACGTATTTTGTTTTAGAGTTCTCAATCTTTTTCTGCCTGAAATCAGCGTTGCTGTGGTAAAACTCACGTGCTCTTTTGCATTTAGAGTTCTCAGTTGTGTCATTTAATTTTCTTTTTCGCAAATAGCGATTTATGCTCTGATCATCCACTTCACTGTTACATGACTGTGCACAAACATTTTCTTGATTTTTATGTTTAACACATGTAACAACTTCATAGTGATTTCCATTGCAATGCTTCAAGTATATTGCATTATCTGTAAAAGACTGTTCGGTAGGGGCGTGAGTATTCCATCTGTCATCATTAAACGTCATTACATTTATTTTTAAAAAGTCAGCTAGACCAAATATTCCACATGACTTCCCCACGTTCCTGAAAAATACATTTTAGACTGTGTCAAATAATCTTTTCACTGACCTGTACTCTTCACTTAAGTATCTCACAAATTTAGAGCTGTTATCTTTGAGATGTTTCACAACTGCACGTCTGATTTTCAGGTGTTTATCTTCATTGCCGCATAATGCATGTGATATTGATCTAAACAAGCAATTACCATCTCCTTTAATGCTTTTAGTTTTGCACGGTACTCCTAAAGAACACACATTGGTGGCTTGAACAACAACGCTTTCATTAGTCAGTTGTAAGCGTGCACACAAAGCATCCTGTTCTGCAGATGTTAAAGGTTTGAAACCGAACTCAGTATTTACTGTAGGGCCAATAATTACATTATCATCAATTAATAAATCATCATGTAACTTGCTCACATGAGGAAGTTTTGACTTGGTCTGCACACGTCTATTTTTCTTACTTAAATCCAGACATGTCTCAATCGATTTGCACATAGTTGCTGGTTTCTCTACACGAGGTTGTTTACCAGGGTTCTCCGACACACTTGCTCTGCTCTGCTCCTCTCGTAGGTGAAACATGTGACACGCTGTCATGTTGACTAGACTTACTTGAACTTGTGTCAGCAGTTAAAGGTTTGAAACTGAACTCGGTATTTACTGTAGGGCCAATAATTACATCATCAATTATTAAATCATGTAACTTGCTCACATGTTGAATTTTGACTTGGTCTGCACACGTGTATATTTCTTACTTGAACCCAGACACGTCTCCATCGATTTGCACCTAGTTTCTGGTTTGTCTACATGTGTTTGTTTACCACTATCTCCGACACACTTACTCTGTTTTGCTCCCCTAGGTGAAACATGCGTGACACTGTCATTTTGACCAGACTTACTTGAACTTGTCTCAGCAGTTGTGGTGGCCTTACCAATTACTGTTGCTGTCACACCCGTCACTTCAAATGATGTTCCCTGACCGTTCAGTGATATGGCAAGGTTGACAACATGATTAAACAACATGTAAATGTCATCATAAAAAACAACTACACTTGTGCCTGTACTAGAGACCATACCTTTACCATCACGTGCATGGGAATCGACTACAGCAAATGTTGACCCGACCTTTATAACGCACAAATATATCCATGAATGTTTAACAAACATGCATTAGACTGAAACAGGGCCCTCTGAAGTGCATCTTCTATAGACATACTCACATCTCTCAATGCTCCATCATACTGATCAACACCAAAAACACCACTTAGAGAATCTGACATCTTTATTGAGAATGTTGTGTTTAAGAGTGTGTGCATGGTTGGCAATTCTGGAACAGCAACATAACCACGCCATGATGGATCATTGATCTTCCCCTGCAATCTCATAGATGTGTACAGCTTATCTCCATGCACCAGAACAGCATTCAGGTCCTCTTTTGTCCAGGTCAGCACATCCTTCAGCACACTCATCATGACTGCTGTTACACTGTTTGCTGCACACTGTCTGCCACTGTTGAAACCAAATCGGGAATCACCCTGATGGAAGGAACCTTGTATGACTCTCTGTGGAAAAGGATCAGAATAATTGACATTCAAACATTTGGAAATATCATTACAGATTTTCTCTTTATCCAGAATTTTCTCAGAAAGGTTCTCAGAATGTTTTTTGATTTTTTTGTTTCAGCATTTTTTGTGTTAGATTTGTTTGTGCCAGTTATAGTTGCGCCAGTTATAGTTGCATAACTTTTGTTGTTTTTGCTTTGCTCAACTGCATTTTTTTTCAGAGGACACAAAACCTCGTCACGCCTTTTTAAGTAGGGGGCAACCCTCTCGTCAGTCACATCATTTTGCACCTTTTGTTCAGGGGGAGGTTTAACCCCGTCAGTCAGAACCTTTTTTTCAAGAGGAGGTATAACCTCGTCAGTCAAGTCAAGAAAAGAACCGAGGGAGTAGCGTTCAGCCAACCGCCTCTTAGCAGCCTGAGATCTACGGAAACCCTTTCCACGTGGCATCTGCAATTACATAAAAACAAACACAGAGAATATTATTTAGTACAGTGCTTACTACTACATATTAATTTTATTCATTAGCATGGACAACTATAAACAATATAGAGCAGAGTTACAAGTAAACTCAGCAGAGGTATACATCTAGGAACAAGAACAAGCACCCTGGTTTTTCATGTATAAATTCTATATAATTGTCTTTGTATATCAAGTTTACACAGGACAAACTATTTCAAGTATTTCTTTTAAATAATTATTAAAATCAATAAAAAAATAATTCAGTCCCACTATCTATTAGGTATGGTTTAACAACTGTACTTGCATAAAAAATACTTAACAGTTCAGTTGCTGCTATTGAGATAAGATTAAAATTCATAGGCTATTTGGAACAGGTTAAGTGGTTCGAGTTGGTTTTAAGGGTGTGTTACAAAAACAGATTAATACTGTAATTACATGCAGTTTCTTTTTTAATTTGAACATTTGTAAATGTACACACACACAATAAGTGTATTGTAATCAAATTATTAATTTAAATGTTAGTACATAGTTGTTTAAACCACTTATTAAGTGGATTCAACAATACTCTATATAAATGGGGCAAAACCAAACCAATCTTCAGTAATGATTTACTGTAATATAACAATTGCATACTATATTTAAACTACACAAAACAATATCTGCCTATCTATTTCTAAACACCTCCAATCAAGTAGACCTACACGTTTCTGGATAAATTAAAATTACATTTGTAATCACAATTCTGAACAGATTAGGCTAAAATAATGAATTTTTAGAGTTTGACAAATTGCTAATTGTTATCTATATAAAAAAGCCAATTAAATGTGAAAAAACCCCATTTGAAATTGAAAGATTCAATGACTCATTCATACAGACTTCACTTGTTTCATTACTGAATGAAGCAGCATTTTAGAACAAATGTCTGAAATAAACATTCAATGGTAATTTAATTTTTTTAATCACTTGACACCATCTAGTGGCTTAAAGTAATAAATACAATCTTTGAGCTGCCAATTTATTAAAAAAAAAAAATAGTATTTACTCAATTTTGATCACTAGTATAGACATCGATATTTATAATTTAACTATAAAGTTTAACCCCATTATAGGCTATCTATGATAATGTAAATATTTGTAAAAAAAGAGACTGTGATTGAAAAGGCTGTTTGAGAAACTAATTTTTTTCATATACGTAGCTTATTCATCAGTACTTGCACCAACACAGATCTGAAAGTTGTGGTGTAATTTTGTAAAAGGTTAATTAGATAGAGTGAATCGCTCTTTTCACATATCAGATTTTTTGATACTACAACAAAACCTACCAGCCCAAATAATGTGAATTTAAAACATTATTAAAAGTAAGCAGTCAGTAACAAAATAAGAACAAATAATCGAATTACAAATAGGACAAATAATACAATAGAACAAAGAAAAGCTACAGTGTTTTTAAAGTTTTTCGGGTAGATTGGTACATACATTTGAATAAAGTAATCAAATGTGAAAAAATTGCATATCATTACTGTATAAAATAAATATAGATGCATATTTTTGTAAAGGGGTAGACTATTTAGTCAAGAGCCGTGAGTAACTTATTTGTCCTTTGTTTGATTAACATGAAAACACAGTAGTCAGGTTTATGAAAGTGCTGCCCCTTTAAGACCGAACGCACGGACCCCATTTTGAACATGGCTACGTTCACATGAGATATAACATATAACTGACTTTTGTTTACTAGGATACTCGTCAAGACGGGCGTTCTTCATAATTTTGTGACGCGAAAGACAGTTTTCAGTATTCGCGCGCTGAAGCGCTGGTTTGCGGGGCGCGCGCTTTGGATGTTTGCGTTCCATGTACTTTTTGATCTGCACGTCCAGTAATAATGTACGGAACCACTCGTATACACAAATCAGGTAACAGTTCAAGTTTTACTTACTAAGTTACATGTATGATTTAGTTTTCATCCAAATTCACGTGCTGAGTGAACGATCAGGAGCATTCAACAGAAGTGCGCGCTCTCTCTCTCTCTCTCTCTCAGTTAACGTTAATAATAAGCTAGATGACTCGTTTTAACTCTTCATTGCCATTGACACATCCGACTGAACTACAAACTTTCCACTGATGTATGTTTGAAGATGTGCTCGCCATCGTCCGTGCTGGCGCCAATTGTCACTACCTATATGCGTTTCATGATCCACTAATAAGACTCATTTACTTCATAACAGCCTTATTTTTTCGGAAAAAATGTAAACCTGAAATATATTTAGGTGGTGATAAAACTTAACCAAGTCAAATTGTGTATTGTTGACTTAGGCTAATACCTTTCAAGGGCCTTAATTTTGGTGATTATTTTTACCGCACGGACACCCTGAGTAAAGACATTCGCACACAAATCACAGCTAGAATTTAACCTCACAGAAGAACATGCACTTATTATAGTCTGTAGCATTTCGTGTTGTGTTTTTATGAATCATGATCTCTCAAAATGGTACAAATATGCACGTTTTTCTACACGTAAGTTACTGAAGTGATGCTCTCTTCAACAAGGATTCAACATTCGAGAATAACATTTTCTAAATAATAAAATATTTTCCCCAAACCCTTATCTTTCACAACACCTGATACAGCTTACGCCATATAGGATTATTTGCATTCTATTTTATAAAGATTATATGACATTACAACACACCAAGATGACGAGCAGGCCTCGCTTCAATTAACACAGCACATAGTGCTTATTTGCCATAAATAAGCATATAAACATATCAACTTGTATACAAATACTTGAAACTATATTAGATATATTATAGATGAGCAGTAATATGATACAGATTCAAAAGATTATGTAGACGAAACAGAAAACACGTTCTTACCGTTCTTACTATGAGAACAAAATGGCTTCCCACCAACGAGAATCTGATGTCTGACAAGTTGTGACAACAGTCGCAGCTCCCCTAGTGGTGGGGAATAAATAAATATTTACCCTCCTTGTACACGGTAGTATTTTATTATTAACATAAATAACATAACAATTTATTCACAAGGACACTTTAGCGAACAACAAATAAGATTTATTTTACTGCTATATATTTACATGCAAACCAAAGGTTGACCTCGTCCTTTGAGTGAAAACAATTAATTCCAACATAAGACTAACAGGATTGTGTTTTTTTCCCTTAAAACATTTCTAACAATTATTTATTTATTTGCAATTAGAACACCATTAAAATTTATCTAATTGTTAATGAGATTATTTTCATAACTGAAGTAAACATTCACAGGAAAATATGTGCAATACTTCCATTTTAGTATCACTAAACATGCATCAAACTAAGATTTCTTCCACTCTGACCAGTAGTGCTGTATCAATACTACATCGATTAATTTCATGACATATTGGGAAACTGCATCTGAAGCTTTATCGCTGCGAAACTTTGACACATTGACCCCAAACTCAAAAGTAATATCCTACATACAATTCCACCGTTATAACTCTCTGACACAAAAGGTTCTTTCTCTATTTTGTACAGTGATCAATTGCATATTAAGTAATATCCATTATCATCAGCATTTACAGATCCTGGATAGCATAGGGCAGTATGCATGCATCCATGTAATACACAAGAACAAATATGTCCGCTAGCTTCACTCTTGCACAAAACTATACATAAACTAAACTTAATATTTCCTACAGTCTACTGAATGTATATCTAATGCATTGCAGCAAACACTTTTTCTGCTGACTCCTCAAAATGCAGCACCAAATCATTGAAATTATTATTTAAAACCAACTGGTCACAATAAATATACTATCTACAACTACAAACACATTTTTTATGAAGCAGCCTAGGCTAAATAACAAAACAGTCAATCAAAGTCCATAATGAGCCTAATGTAACTTTTATCAACACACACACACACACACACACACACACACACACACACACACACACACACACACACACACACACACACACACACACACACACACACACACACACACACACACACACACACACACACACACACACACACACACACACACACAAATTAAAGTTATATAAGTTGTCTACTGAAATAAATATTTACACCACCATTATAAAAAATATTAAAATGTGTTATTACAATTAAAATAAAATATTTAACATTTAATTTAAAACAAATGTTTTATATTATATAGTTATAATATATTTTTTGTAAAACTATCTGTATTCCAAACACTTTTTACATGAAAATTTGAAAAAAAAACATTTGCCAATATCTTCGAAACCGTTAGTCCGATCGAGACGAAACCACCTTCACGAGTTTGGAAACATAGGTCGATAGCTACTCGCCAATGCCCAAATACGAAAATATTGATAGTAAGGGGTAGTAAAATTCAATCAAAGTCACATGTCAGTCATTTTTGACATGTTTTTTCATATAAATGTCTATAACTAAGTGAATTGAGATATTTTCACCTTTCAACTCATTCTGAGGACACCTGAAAAATATTGTGGGATTTTTCCTCTTGGTGGCGCTATAATAGAACAAAACATGAAATTCCCATTGACTTCAATACAGTTTTGTGATGTAAAATGCTATACTTAACAAATGCATGCTGTAACATTATGAAACTCAGAATTTGCCACCAGCACCATCCCCTGAAGGTACTCAAAAGATTTTGAGACAGCGCCACCTGCTGGTCAAAAGTTAAATTAAATTTCCAAAAATGCTAATAACTTTTGAATAAATATGTCTATTGTAATGACATTGGACTTATTAGATTCCTTGGGTCATGCCGAGAATATAGATACCAGGTTTGACGTATTTGAACAAACTTCCTGTCCGCCATCTTTATTTACTTTCAAAGCCTTCTTTTTCAAACTCCTCCTAGACCATTCGTCCGATTTTCACCAAATTCGAATAGTATCATTTCCAGACCATGCCGACTAAAAGTTATGGATTTCGTGATGATACACGAAACCGTTTTCATATACCGCAGCAGCAAATTTGAGGCATGCTGCCAAAATGACTATTAAGTCTTTATCTCTGCAATGCCTTGACATTTCGACACCAAACTTTGTATGTGTCATTGTCACCTC
This sequence comes from Chrosomus eos, assembly GCA_036326025.1. Taxonomy (NCBI): domain Eukaryota; kingdom Metazoa; phylum Chordata; class Actinopteri; order Cypriniformes; family Leuciscidae; genus Chrosomus; species Chrosomus eos. Next base: position 152,216 of record JAZAVI010000548.1, read on the forward strand.
ACTCTGACCACATCACATCAATTTCGTAACTGCGCCACCTATTTGTCAAAAGTGATAAACCATTAAATCATCTTAAAAGTTACTGTATATATGATTTTTATCCATTTATCCAAAGTTCTCTTAAAATGTATTTAATTGCTCCTTGCTGCAGTTGGTCTGCCACTCCCACCCATGATGGCATCTGTTGCCGCTTCTAGCGCTTGGCCCCGGTAATGGCTGCTTGCAGCTATATTTATTATTATTATTATTATTATTATTCTTCTTCCGACTGGGGGTCTATGGCAGCCCATAGAACCGTGTCCGGGAAAGTTGTTTTGGTTTGACATTCTGATAGAGGACAGTCCCAACATTAAGTACACCAATTTTGGTGTCTCTAACTCATTCCCTCTAGCGCCACCAACTGTCCAAAGTTTCACTCACATTTATGCTAATAACTTTTGATCCGTAAGGCCTATCAACAAAATTCTTTTTTCCTCTGATTCCTGAGCTCATGACGATTCGATTGCACCCTATGACGTCATTTTCCGTCATGCAAATTTTTCCGCCATTTTGAATTTTCAGAAAAACCTACTTTTTCGAACTCCTCCTAGGGCGATGCTCCAATTTTCACCAAAATTGCACCAGATCATCTTCAGACAGTGCGGACAAAAAGTTATGGAATTCAAGTTGATTCGCTTAAAAGTTTTTGAATGACGTGCAAAATAATTTTACGTAGAGCTTGCGAAAACAAACTTAAGGCTGTATCTCCGCAACGCTTTATCGTATTCAGACCAAACTTGGTACAAGTCATCACAAGCATGACCTGAGGCAACATGCAGCGTTTCGGCGCAGCGCCACCTACTGGTCCGGAGATATGAAAAATGGTTATTTTTGCTCATAACTCCTGAACGGTTTGTCCAAAAATCATAAAAGTGGCCTCGTTAGATTCAGGGCGTCATACCGAGTCGACTGATATCCAATTTTCCCAGATCGGCCATTTTGTCTGTCGGCCATTTTGAATTATGTGCTAAAATGCTGTATTTTCTGAACGCATGAACGGATTGTTACGAAACTCGGTATGGGTCATCAGTACGATGCCCTGAAGGAGCTTGAGAAGTTTCGAAACAGCACCACCTAGTGGTCAAAAGTTATAACAAAATTTCCAAAAAGGCTAATAACTTTTGAATAAATCTGCCTGTTGAAATGCCACTGGTCTTATTAGATTCCTTGGGTCAAGCTGAGAACATAGATACCAGGTTTTCCTTATTTGGCCGAACTTCCTGTCCGCCATCTTGATTTTCAGTCAAAACCTACTTTTTTGAACTCCTCCTAGACCGTTTGTCCGATTTTCACCAAAATCGAATCGTATCATCTCCAGACCGTGCCGACTAAAAGTTATGGATTTCGTGTCGATTGACGAAACCGTTTTCGTATAGCGCAGCAGCAAAGTTGAGGCATGCTGCCAAAATGACTATTAAGTCTTTATCTCTGCAATGCCTTGACATTTTGACACCAAACTTTGTATGTGTCATTGTCACCTCACTCTGACCACATCACATCAATTTGGTAACTGCGCCACCTATTTGTCAAAAGTGATAAACCATTAAATCATCTTAAAAGTTACTGTATATGTGATTTTTTAGCCATTTATCCAAAGTTCTCTTAAAATGTCTTTAATTGCTCCTTGCTGCAGTTGGTCTGCCACTCCCACCCATGATGGCATCTGTTGCCGCTTCTTGCGCTTGGCCCCGGTAATGGCTGCTTGCAGCTATATTTATTCTTCCGTTTCTTCCGACTGGGCGTCTATGGCAGCCCATAGAACCGTTTGCGGGAAAGTTATGAAATTTGGTACACTGATAGAGGACAGTCTGAAAAGTCACCAGAGCAAATTTGGAGTCTCCAACTCAATCCCTCTAGCGCCACCAACTGTCCAAAGATTTACTCATGTTTATGCTTATAACTTTTGAACCATAATGGCTAGAATCACAAATCCTTTGTCCTCTTATTCCTTGGCTCATGCCGATTCGATTGCACCCTATGACGTCATTTTCCGTCACGACAATTTGTCCGCCATTTGTAATTATCCGAAAAAGCTACTTTTTCGAACTCCTCCTAGGCCGTTGTTCCGATTCTCACCAAAATTGAACCAGATCATCTCCAGACCGTGCTGACAAAAAGTTATGGAATTCATAAAAACGCTGCAAGTTGTTCTCGAATACCACGCAAATTAATTTTAAGTAGCGCTTGCGAAAACAGACATAAGGCTGTATCTCCGCAACGCTTTATCGTATTCAAACCAAACTTGGTACATGTCATTACAAGCATGACCTGAGGCTACATGCTGCGTTTCGGCGTAGCGCCACCTACTGGTCCAGAGATACGAAAAATTGCTATTTTTGCTCATAACTACTGAACAGTTTGTCCAAAAATAATAAAGTTGGTCTTGTTAGATTCAGGGCGTCATGCCGAGTCGACAGATATCCAATTTTCCCAGATCGGCCATTTTGGCTGTCGGCCATTTTGAATTATGTGCTAAAATGCTGTATTTTATGAACGCATGAACGAATTGTTACGAAACTCGGTATGGGTCATCAGTACGATACCCTGAAGGAGCCTGAGAAGTTTCAAAACAGCGCCACCTAGTGGCAAAATTGATTTTTCAAATGCTTATAACTCTGGTTGTGTTTGACGTATTTTCACGGGAGTCATCTCGTTGGGATCCTGAATCCTTGCCGAGTCCACAGATACCAAATATGCTTAGGTTTTGTTTACGGTTTGTGTAGCGTTGTGATTTAGCGCTTAAAAAACATTTGCCGATATCTTCGAAACCGCTTGTCCGATCGAGACGAAACCACCGCCAGAAGTTTGGAAACATAGGTCGATAGGCTATACGCTAATGCCCAAATGCGAAAATATTGATAGTAAGGGGTAGTAAAATCCAATCAAAGTCAAGTGTCAGTCATTTTTTATGTGTTTATTCACATAAATGTATATAACTCCAAAACTAAATGAGATATTTTCACCAAATTTTACACACACATGTATGGGCTCACTTTGAGGTCACATAAAAAAAATGGTGGGATTGAGCCTCTTGGTGGCGCTATAATAGAACAAAACATGAAATTCCCATTGAGTTCAATACAGTTTTGTGAAATAAAATGCTATACTAAACAAATGCATTGATGTAATATTAAGAAACTCAGAATGTGCCAACAACACCATCCCCTGAAGGTACTAAAAGTATTTTGAAACAGCGCCACCTTGTGGTCAAAAGTTATAACAAAATATCCAAAAAGGCTAATAACTTTTGAATAAATCTGCCTGTTGAAATGCCACTGATCTTAATAGATTCCTTGGGTCAATCTGAGAACATAGATACCAGGTTTTCCTTATTTGGCCGAACTTCCTGTCCGCCATCTTGATTTTCAGTCAAAACCTACTTTTTCGAACTCCTCCTAGACCGTTTGTCCGATTTTCACCAAAATCGAATCGTATCATCTACAGACCGTGCCGACTAAAAGTTATAGATTTCGTGTCGATAGATGAAACCGGTTTCGTATAGCGCAGCAGCAAAGTTGAGGCATTATGCTAAAAGCACTATTCAGGCTTTATCTCTGCAATGCCTTGACATATTGACACCAAACTTTATATGTGTCATTGTCACTTCACTCTGACCACATCACATCAGTTTTGTAACTGCGCCACCTATTGGTCGAAAGTGATAAACCATTAAATTATCTTAAAAGTTGCTGTTATATGATTTTTTTAGCCATTTATCCAAAGTTCTCTTAAAATGTCTTTAATTGCTGCTTGCTGCAGTTGTTCTGCCACTCCCACCCATAATGGCATCTGTTGCCGCTTCTTGCGCTTGGCCCCGGTTATTGCTGCTTGCAGCTATATTTATTAGGGGCCAAGCACCGAAGGTGCGGAGGCACCTATTGTATCTGTTCCCGTTCTTATTATTATTATTCATCTTCTTCCGCTCTTGGAGTCTATGGCAGCCCATAGAACCGATTGCGGGAAAGTTGTTTTGGTTTGACATTCTGATAGAGGACAGTCCCAACATTAAATACACCAATTTTGGTGTCTCTAAGTCATTCCCTCTAGCGCCACCACCTGTCCAAAGTTTCACTTTTATTATGCTAATAACTTTTGAACCGTAAGGCCTATCATCAAAATTCTTTTTTCCTCTGATTCCTGAGCTCATGACGATTCGATTGCACCCTATGACGTCATTTCCCGTCATGCAAATTTTTCCGCCATTTTGAATTTTCAGAAAAACCTACTTTTTCGAACTCCTCCTAGGGCGATGCTCCGATTTTCACCAAAATTGCACCAAATCATCTTCAGGCAGTGGGGACAAAAAGTTATGGAATTCAAGTTGATTCGTCAAATCGTTTTTGAATAACATGCAAACTAATTTTACGTAGCGCTTGCGAAAACAAACTTAAGGCTGTATCTCCGCAACGCTTTATCGTATTCAGACCAAACTTGGTACATGTCATCACAAGCATGACCTGAGGCAACATGCAGCGTTTCGGCGCAGCGCCACCTACTGGTCCGGAGATATGAAAAATGGTTATTTTTGCTCATAACTCCTGAACGGTTTGTCCAAAAATCATAAAAGTGGCCTCGTTAGATTCAGGGCGTCATACCGAGTCGACTGATATCCAATTTTTCCATATCGGCCATTTTGTCTGTCGGCCATTTTGAATTATGTGCTAAAATGCTGTATTTTCTGAACGCATGAACGAATTGTTACGAAACTCGGTATGGGTCATCAGTACGATGCCCTGAAAGAGCCTGAGAAGTTTCGAAACAGCGCCACCTAGTGGTGAACTTTTTTTTTCAAATGCTTATAACTTTGGGTGTGGTCGACTTATTTTCACGAGAGTCATCTTTTTGAGCTCCTGAATCGTTGCCGAGTCCAACGATACCAAACATGCTGGGTTTCGTCTTACGGTTTGTGTAGCGTTGTGATTTAGCGCGAAAAAAACATTTGGCTATATCTTCGAAACCGCTTGTCCGATCGAGACGAAACCACCGCCAGAAGTTTGGAAACATAGGTCGATAGGCTACACGCTAATGCCCAAATGCGAAAATATTGATAGTAAGGGGTAGTAAAATTCAAACAAAGTCACGTGTCAGTCATTTTTTACGTGTTTTTTCATATAAATGTCTATAACTCTGAAGTGAATTGAGATATTTTCACCAAAATTGACACACATACGTATGGGCTCACTCTGAGGACACATAAAAAAAATTGTGGGACTGAGCCTCTTGGTGGCGCTATAATAGAACAAAACATGAAATTCCCATTGACTTCAATAGAGTTTTGTGAAATAAAATGCTATACTAAACAAATGCATTGATGTAATATTAAGAAACTCAGAATGTGCCAACAACACCATCCCCTGAAGGTACTAAAAATATTTCGAAACAGCGCCACCTTGTGGTCAAAAGTTATAATAAAATTTCCAAAAAGGCTAATAACTTTTGAATAAATCTGCCTGTTGAAATGCCACTGGTCTTAATAGATTCATTGGGTCAAGCTGAGAACATAGATACCAGGTTTTCCTTATTTGGCCGAACTTCCTGTCCGCCATCTTGATTTTCAGTCAAAACCTACTTTTTCGAACTCCTCCTAGACCGTTTTTCCGATTTTCACCAAAATCGAATCGTATCATCTCCAGACCGTGCCGACTAAAAGTTATAGATTTCGTGTCGATAGATGAAACCGTTTTCGTATACCGCAGCAGCAAATTTGAGGCATGCTGCCAAAATGACTATTAAGTGTTTAACATTGCAATGCCTTGACATTTTGACACCAAACTTTGTATGTGTCATTGTCACCTCACCCTGACCACATCACATCAATTTGCTAACTGCGCCACCTATTGGTCGAAAGTGATACTCCATTAAATCATATTTTTATTTAGAGTTTCTATGATTTTTCAGCCATTTCGCCTACAATTGTCTTTAAATGTCTTTAATTGCTCATTGTTGCAGTTGGTCTGACACTTTCAGCAATGTTGGCATGTCTTGTCGTCTTATGCTGCTTGGCCCCGATAATGGCTGCTTGCAGCTATATTTAGGGGCCAAGCACCGAAGGTGCGGTGGCACCTATTGTATCTGTTCCGGTTCTTATTATTCTTCCGTTTCTTCCGACTGGGCGTCTATGGCAGCCCATAGAACCGTTTGCGGGAAAGTTATGAAATTTGGTACACTGATAGAGGACAGTCTGAAAAGTCACCAGAGCAAATTTGGAGTCTCCAACTCAATCCCTCTAGCGCCACCAACTGTCCAAAGATTTACTCATGTTTATGCTTATAACTTTTGAACCATAATGGCTAGAATCACAAATCCTTTGTCCTCTTATTCCTTGGCTCATGCCGATTCGATTGCACCCTATGACGTCATTTTCCGTCACGACAATTTGTCCGCCATTTGTAATTATCCGAAAAAGCTACTTTTTCGAACTCCTCCTAGGCTGTTGTTCCGATTCTCACCAAAATTGAACCAGATCATCTCCAGACCGTGCTGACAAAAAGTTATGGAATTCATAAAAACGCTGCATGTTGTTCTCGAATACCACGCAAATTAATTTTAAGTAGCGCTTGCGAAAACAGACATAAGGCTGTATCTCCGCAACGCTTTATCGTATTCAAACCAAACTTGGTACATGTCATTACAAGCATGACCTGAGGCTACATGCTGCGTTTCGGCGCAGCGCCACCTACTGGTCCAGAGATACGAAAAATTGCTATTTTTGCTCATAACTACTGAACAGTTTGTCCAAAAATAATAAAGTTGGTCTTGTTAGATTCAGGGCGTCATGCCGAGTCGACAGATATCCAATTTTCCCAGATCGGCCATTTTGGCTGTCGGCCATTTTGAATTATGTGCTAAAATGCTGTATTTTATGAACGCATGAACGAATTGTTACGAAACTCGGTATGGGTCATCAGTACGATACCCTGAAGGAGCCTGAGAAGTTTCGAAACAGCGCCACCTAGTGGCAAAATTGATTTTTCAAATGCTGATAACTCTGGTTGTGTTTGACGTATTTTCACGGGAGTCATCTCGTTGGGATCCTGAATCCTTGCCGAGTCCACAGATACCAAATATGCTTAGGTTTTGTTTACGGTTTGTGTAGCGTTGTGATTTAGCGCTTAAAAAACATTTGCCGATATCTTCGAAACCGCTTGTCCGATCGAGACGAAACCACCGCCAGAAGTTTGGAAACATAGGTCGATAGGCTATACGCTAATGCCCAAATGCGAAAATATTGATAGTAAGGGGTAGTAAAATCCAATCAAAGTCACGTGTCAGTCATTTTTTATGTGTTTATTCACATAAATGTATATAACTCCAAAACTAAATGAGATATTTTCACCAAATTTTACACACACATGTATGGGCTCACTTTGAGGTCACATAAAAAAAATGGTGGGATTGAGCCTCTTGGTGGCGCTATAATAGAACGTAACATGCTATTCTTAATGAATGCATTGGTGTAACATTACAAAACTCAGCATGTGCCATCAGCACCATGCCCTGAAGGTACTCAAAACATTTCGAGACAGCGCCACCTTTTGGTCAAAAGTTATAACATAATTTCTAAAAACTTTTGAATAAATCTGCGTATTTTAATGCCACTGGTCTTAAGGTTTGTCATTGTCACCAGACTCTGACCACATCACATCGTTTTTGTAACTACGCCACCTATTGGTCAAAAGTGATAATCCATTAAATCACATTTTTAGTTAATTAGTGTGATTTTTAAGCCATTTTGCCTAAATTAATCTTTAAATGTCTTAAATTGCTCCTTGCTGCAGTTGGTCTGACACATTTTGACATGTCTTGTCGTCTTCTTTGCGCTTGGCCCCGGTTATTGCTGCTTGCAGCTATATTTAGGGGCCAAGCACCGAAGGTGTGGAGGCACCTATTGTATCTGTTCCGGTTCTTATTATTATTATTATTATTATTATTCTTCTTCTTCCGACTGGGGGTCTATGGCAGCCCATAGAACCGTGTCTGGGAAAGTTGTTTTGGTTTGACATTCTGATAGAGGACAGTCCCAACATTAAGTACACCAATTTTGGTGTCTCTAACTCATTCCCTCTAGCGCCACCAACTGTCCAAAGTTTCACTCACATTTATGCTAATAACTTTTGATCCGTAAGGCCTATCAACAAAATTCTTTTTTCCTCTGATTCCTGAGCTCATGACGATTCGATTGCACCCTATGACGTCATTTTCCGTCATGCAAATTTTTCCGCCATTTTGAATTTTCAGAAAAACCTACTTTTTCGAACTCCTCCTAGGGCGATGCTCCAATTTTCACCAAAATTGCACCAGATCATCTTCAGACAGTGGGGACAAAAAGTTATGGAATTCAAGTTGATTCGCTTAAAAGTTTTTGAATGACGCGCAAAATAATTTTACGTAGAGCTTGCGAAAACAAACTTAAGGCTGTATCTCCGCAACGCTTTATCGTATTCAGACCAAACTTGGTACAAGTCATCACAAGCATGACCTGAGGCAACATGCAGCGTTTCGGCGCAGCGCCACCTACTGGTCCGTAGATATGAAAAATGGTTATTTTTGCTCATAACTCCTGAACGGTTTGTCCAAAAATCATAAAAGTGGCCTCGTTAGATTCAGGGCGTCATACCGAGTCGACTGATATCCAATTTTCCCAGATCGGCCATTTTGTCTGTCGGCCATTTTGAATTATGTGCTAAAATGCTGTATTTTCTGAACGCATGAACGAATTGTTACGAAACTCGGTATGGGTCATCAGTACGATGCCCTGAAGGAGCTTGACAAGTTTCGAAACAGCACCCCCTAGTGGTCAAAAGTTATAAAGAAATTTCCAAAAAGGCTAATAACTTTTGAATAAATCTGCCTGTTGAAATGCCACTGGTCTTAATAGATTCCTTGGGTCAAGCTGAGAACATAGATACCAGGTTTTCCTTATTTGGCCGAACTTCCTGTCCGCCATCTTGATTTTCAGTCAAAACCTACTTTTTTGAACTCCTCCTAGACCGTTTGTCCGATTTTCACCAAAATCGAATCGTATCATCTCCAGACCGTGCCGACTAAAAGTTATGGATTTCGTGTCGATTGACGAAACCGTTTTCGTATAGCGCAGCAGCAAAGTTGAGGCATGCTGCCAAAATGACTATTAAGTCTTTATCTCTGCAATGCCTTGACATTTTGACACCAAACTTTGTATGTGTCATTGTCACCTCTCTCTGACCACATCACATCAATTTGGTAACTGCGCCACCTATTTGTCAAAAGTGATAAACCATTAAATCATCTTAAAAGTTACTGTATATGTGATTTTTTTAGCCATTTATCCAAGTTCTCTTAAAATGTCTTTAATTGCTCCTTGCTGCAGTTGGTCTGCCACTCCCACCCATGATGGCATCTGTTGCCGCTTCTTGCGCTTGGCCCCGGTAATGGCTGCTTGCAGCTATATTACCAATTGTTTCTGTTCCGGTTCTTTTTTATTATTCTTCCGACTGGGCGTCTATGGCAGCCCATAGAACCGTTTGCGGGAAAGTTGTTTTGATTTGACATTCTGATAGAAGACAGTCCCAACATTAAATGCACCAATTTTGGTGTCTCTAACTCATTCCCTCTAGCGCCACCACCTGTCCAAAGTTTCACTTTTATTATGCTAATAACTTTTGAACCGTAAGGCCTATCAACAAAATTCTTTTTTCCTCTGATTCCTGAGCTCATGACGATTCGATTGCACCATATGACGTCATTATCCGTCATGCAAATTTTTCCGCCATTTTGAATTTTCAGAAAAACCTACTTTTTCGAACTCCTCCTAGGCCGATGCTCCGATTTTCACCAAAATTGCACCAGATCATCTTTAGGCAGTGTGGACAAAAAGTTATGGAATTCAAGTATATTCGCTTAACAGTTTTTGAATACCGTGCAAAATAATTTTACGTAGCGCTTGCGAAAACAAACTTAAGGCTGTATCTTCGCAACGCTTAATCGTATTCAGACCAAACTTGGTACATATCATCTCAAGCATGACCTGAGGCTACATGCTGCGTTTCGGCACAGCGCCACCTACTGGTCCGGAGATATGAAACATGGCTATTTTTGCTCATAACTCCTGAACGGTTTGTCCAAAAATCATAAAAGTGGCCTCGTTAGATTCAGGGCGTCATACCGAGTCGACTGATATCCAATTTTCCAAGATCGGCCATTTTGTCTGTCGGCCATTTTGAATTATGTGCTAAAATGCTGTATTTTCTGAACGCATGAACGAATTGTTACGAAACTCGGTATGGGTCATCAGTACGATGCCCTGAAGGAGCTTGAGAAGTTTCGAAACAGCACCACCTAGTGGTCAAAAGTTATAAAGAAATTTACAAAAAGGCTAATAACTTTTGAATAAATCTGCCTGTTGAAATGCCACTGGTCTTAATAGATTCCTTGGGTCAAGCTGAGAACATAGATACCAGATTTTCCTAATTTGGCCGAACTTCCTGTCCGCCATCTTGATTTTCAGTCAAAACCTACTTTTTCGAACTCCTCCTAGACCGTTTGTCCGATTTTCACCAAAATCGAATCGTATCATCTCCAGACTGTGCCGAATAAAAGTTATGGATTTCGTGTCGATAGACAAAACCGTTTTCGTGTAGCGCAGCAGCAAAGTTGGGGTAGGATGCCAAAAGGACTATTTAGTCTTTATCTCTGCAATGCCTTGACATTTTGACACCAAACTTTGTATGTGTCATTTTCACCTCACTCTGACCACATCACATCAATTTTGTAAGTGCTCCACCTATTTGTCGAAAGTGATAAACCATTAAATTATCTTAAAAGTTACTGTATATATGATTTAATGCCATTTATCCAAAGTTCTCTTAAAATGTCTTTAATTGCTCATTGCTGCAGTTGGTCTGCCACTCCCACCCATGATGGCATCTGTTGCCGCTTCTTGCGCTTGGCCCCGGTAATGGCTGCTTGCAGCTATATTACCAATTGTTTCTGTTCCGGTTCTTTTTTATTCTTCTTCCGACTGGGCGTCTATGGCAGCCCATAGAACCGTTTGCGGGAAAGTTGTTTTGGTTTGACATTCTGATAGAGGACAGTCCCAACATTAAATACACCAATTTTGGTGTCTCTAAGTCATTCCCTCTAGCGCCACCACCTGTCCAAAGTTTCACTTTTATTATGCTAATAACTTTTGAACCGTAAGGCCTATCAACAAAATTCTTTTTTCCTCTGATTCCTGAGCTCATGACGATTCGATTGCACCCTATGACGTCATTTTCCGTCATGCAAATTTTTCCGCCATCTTGAATTTTCAGAAAAACCTACTTTTTCGAACTCCTCCTAGGCCGATGCTCCGATTTTCACCAAAATTGCATCAGATCATCTTTATGCAGTGTGGACAAAAAGTTATGGAATTCAAGTATATTCGCTTAACAGTTTTTGAATAACGTGCAAAATAATTTTACGTAGCGCTTGCGAAAACAAACTTAAGGCTGTATCTTCGCAACGCTTAATTGTATTCAGACCAAACTTGGTACATATCATCACAAGCATGACCTGAGGCTACATGCTGCGTTTCGGCGCAGCGCCACCTACTGGTCCGGAGATATGAAACATGGCTATTTTTGCTTATAACTTCTGAACAATTTGTCCAAAAATCATAAAAGTGGTCTCGTTAGATTCAGGGCGTCATACCGGGTCGTCTGATATAAAATTTTACCAGATCAGCCATTTTGTCTGTCGGCCATTTTGAATTATGTGCTAAAATGCTGTATTTTCTGAACGCATGAACGAATTGTTACGAAACTCAGTATGGGTCATCAGTACGATGCCCTGAAGGAGCGTGAGAAGTTTCGAAACAGCGCCACCTAGTGGTCAAAAGTTATAACAAAATTTCCAAAAAGGCTAATAACTTTTGAATACATCTCCCTGTTGAAATGCCACTGGTCTTAATAGATTCCTTGGGTCAAGCTGAGAACATAGATACCAGATTTTCCTAATTTGGCCGAACTTCCTGTCCACCATCTTGATTTTCAGTCAAAACCTACTTTTTCGAACTCCTCCTAGACCGTTTGTCCGATTTTCACCAAAATCGAATCGTATCATCTCCAGACTGTGCCGACTAAAAGTTATGGATTTCGTGTCGATAGACAAAACCGTTTTCGTATAGCACAGCAGCAAAGTTGGGGTAGGATGCCAAAAGGACTATTCAGTCTTTATCTCTGCAATGACATTTTGACACCAAACTTTGTATGTGTCATTGTCACCTCACTTTGACCACATCACATCAATTTCGGAAGTGCGCCACTTATTTGTCGAAAGTGATAAACCATTAAATTATCTTAAAAGTTACTGTATATATGATTTTTTTGCCATTTATCCAAAGTTCTCTTAAAATGTCTTTAATTGCTCATTAATGCAGTTGGTCTGCCATTCCCACCCATGATAGCATCTGTTGCCGCTTCTTGCGCTTGGCCCCGGTAATGGCTGCTTGCAGCTATATTTATTATTCTGCTTCTTCTTCTTCCGACTGGGCGTCTATGGCAGCCCATAGAACCGTTTGCGGGAAAGTTGTTTTGGTTTGACATTCTGATAGAGGACAGTCCCAACATTAAGTACACCAATTTTGGTGTCTCTAAGTCATTCCCTCTAGCGCCACCACCTGTCCAAAGTTTCACTTTTATTATGCTAATAACTTTTGAACCGTAAGGCCTATCATCAAAATTCTTTTTTCCCCTTGTTCCTGAGCTCATGCCGATTCGATTGCACCCTATGACGTCATTTTCCGTCATAATAATTTGGCCGCCATCTTGAATTTTCAGAAAAACCTACTTTTTCGAACTCCTCCTAGGCCGATGCTCCGATTTTCACCAAAATTGCACCAGATCATCTTCAGACAGTGGGGACAAAAAGTTATGGAATTCAAGTTGATTCGCTTAAAAGTTTTTGAATGACGTGCAAAATAATTTTACGTAGAGCTTGCGAAAACAAACTTAAGGCTGTATCTCCGCAACGCTTTATCGTATTCAGACCAATCTTGGTACAAGTCATCACAAGCATGACCTGAGGCAACATGCAGCGTTTCGGCGCAGCGCCACCTACTGGTCCGGAGATATGAAAAATGGTTATTTTTGCTCATAACTCCTGAACGGTTTGTTCAAAAATCATAAAAGTGGCCTCGTTAGATTCAGGGCGTCATACCGAGTCGACTGATATCCAATTTACCTAGATCGGCCATTTTGTCTGTCGGCCATTTTGAATTATGTGCTAAAATGCTGTATTTTCTGAACGCATGAACGAATTGTTACGAAACTCGGTATGGGTCATCAGTACGATGCCCTGAAAGAGCCTGAGAAGTTTCGAAACAGCGCCACCTAGTGGTGAACTTTTTTTTTCAAATGCTTATAACTTTGGGTGTGGTCGACTTATTTTCACGAGAGTCATCTTTTTGAGCTCCTGAATCGTTGCCGAGTCCAACGATACCAAACATGCTGGGTTTCGTCTTACGGTTTGTGTAGCGTTGCGATTTAGCGCGAAAAAAACATTTGGCTATATCTTCGAAACCGCTTGTCCGATCGAGACGAAACCACCGCCAGAAGTTTGGAAACATAGGTCGATAGGCTATACGCTAATGCCCAAATGCGAAAATATTGATAGTAAGGGGTAGTAAAATTCAAACAAAGTCACGTGTCAGTCATTTTTTACGTGTTTTTTCATATAAATGTCTATAACTCTGAAGTGAATTGAGATATTTTCACCAAAATTGACACACATACGTATGGGCTCACTCTGAGGACACTTAAAAAAAAATTGTGGGACTGAGCCTCTTGGTGGCGCTATAATAGAACAAAACATGAAATTCCCATTGACTTCAATAGAGTTTTGTGAAATAAAATGCTATACTAAACAAATGCATTGATGTAATATTAAGAAACTCAGAATGTGCCAACAACACCATCCCCTGAAGGTACTAAAAATATTTCGAAACAGCGCCACCTTGTGGTCAAAAGTTATAATAAAATTTCCAAAAAGGCTAATAACTTTTGAATAAATCTGCCTGTTGAAATGCCACTGGTCTTAATAGATTCCTTGGGTCAAGCTGAGAACATAGATACCAGGTTTTCCTTATTTGGCCGAACTTCCTGTCCGCCATCTTGATTTTCAGTCAAAACCTACTTTTTCGAACTCCTCCTAGACCGTTTTTCCGATTTTCACCAAAATCGAATCGTATCATCTCCAGACCGTGCCGACTAAAAGTTATAGATTTCGTGTCGATAGATGAAACCGTTTTCGTATACCGCAGCAGCAAATTTGAGGCATGCTGCCAAAATGACTTTTTAAGTGTTTAACATTGCAATGCCTTGACATTTGACACCAAACTTTGTATGTGTCATTGTCACCTCACCCTGACCACATCACATCAATTTGCTAACTGCGCCACCTACTGGTCGAAAGTGATACTCCATTAAATCATATTTTTATTAGAGTTCTATGATTTTTCAGCCATTTCGCCTACAATTGTCTTTAAATGTCTTTAATTGCTCATTGTTGCAGTTGGTCTGACACTTTCAGCAATGTTGGCTATGTCTTGTCGTCTTATGCTGCTTGGCCCGATAATGGCTGCTTGCAGCTATATTTATTATTAGGGGCCAAGCACCGAAGGTGCGGTGGCACCTATTGTATCTGTTCCGGTTCTTATTAGGGGCCAAGCACCGAAGGTGCGGTGGACACTATTGTATCTGTTCCGGTTCTTATTATTCTTCCGTTTCTTCCGACTGGGCGTCTATGGCAGCCCATAGAACCGTTTGCGGGAAAGTTATGAAATTTGGTACACTGATAGAGGACAGTCTGAAAAGTCACCAGAGCAAATTTGGAGTCTCCAACTCAATCCCTCTAGCGCCACCAACTGTCCAAAGATTTACTCATGTTTATGCTTATAACTTTTGAACCATAATGGCTAGAATCACAAATCCTTTGTCCACTTATTCCTTGGCTCATGCCGATTCGATTGCACCCTATGACGTCATTTTCCGTCACGACAATTTGTCCGCCATTTGTAATTATCCGAAAAAGCTACTTTTTCGAACTCCTCCTAGGCCGTTGTTCCGATTCTCACCAAAATTGAACCAGATCATCTCCAGACCGTGCTGACAAAAAGTTATGGAATTCATAAAAACGCTGCAAGTTATTCTCGAATACCACGCAAATTAATTTTAGTAGCGCTTGCGAAAACAGACATAAGGCTGTATCTCCGCAACGCTTTATCGTATTCAAACCAAACTTGGTACATGTCATTACAAGCATGACCTGAGGCTACATGCTGCGTTTCGGCGCAGCGCCACTACTGGTCCAGAGATACGAAAAATTGCTATTTTTGCTCATAACTACTGAACAGATAACCCTTTTTAAATATTTTTTTTGTTAATTAGTGTGATTTTTTTAAGCCATTTTGCCTAAATTAATTTTTTTAAATGTCTTAATTGTCCTTGTGCGTTGGTGCACATTTTGAATGTTTGGTTTTTTTTGGGGCCCCGGTTTTGTGTTCGCTTATTTAGGGGCCAAAACACCAAGGTGCGGGGCACCTTTTGTATTGTTCGGTTCTTATTGGGCCCAAACACCCCAAAGGTGGGTGGACCTATTTTATCTGTTAATGCCCAAATGCGAAAAATTGATAGAAAGGGGTAGTAAAATCCAACAAAAGGTCAGTCATTTTTTAGTGTTTTTAAATGTTTAATAAATAATGAGATTTTTCCCCCAAATTTTACACACTTTTTGGGGCCCATTGAGGCAAAAAAAAAAATGGGGTTTGACCCTTTTGGTGGGCTATAATAAAAAACAAAACCCATGCTATTCTTAAAAAATGTTTGGGTTTAAATTAAAACTCAGAATGTGCCACACACCATCCCTGAAGGTACTAAAAATTTGGGGGAACAGCGCCACCTTGTGGTCAAAAGTTATAAAAATTTAAAAAAATTTTTGAATAAATCTGCATTTTTTAATGCCCACGGGCTTAAAGGTTTTCATTGTTTCCCCTCGTTTTTAGTACCTCCGCCCTTTGGGCGAAAATTGATAATTCATTTTAAATCAAAATTTTTTGTTTAATTAGTGTGTTTTTTAAAAGCCTTTTGGGCCTTTAAATTCATCTGAAAAAATGTTTTAAATTTGCTCCTTACTAGTTGGTTGGAAAAATTTTTGGCTTTGTCTTGTCGTTTCTTTTGCGCTTGGCCCCGGTTATTGCTGCTTGCAGCTTTTTTTATTTTATTCTTCTTCTTCGACTGGGGGTCTATGGCACCCCCAAAAAAAACCCGTTGGGAAAGGGGTTTTGGTTTGACTTTTGATAGAGGACGCCCCAAACATTTACCCCAATTTTTGGGGTTCTCAAACTTTTCCCCTCTAGCGCCCCCAAAATGCCCAAATTTCCCAAAATTTTGCTTAAATTTTTGAAAAGTAACATAAAAAAATTCTTTTTTGTTCCGAGTATACGATTTATGATATCCATTTTCCCCATATGTTTTTTTCCGCCATTTTTAATTTTCCAAAACCTTTTTTCGAAACCCCTGGGCGGATTTTTACGAAAATTGTAGATCTCTTTGCCATGCCGAAAAAAAAGTTTGAAAACGGTGTTGATTTTTTTAAAAACCGTTTGTACACGGGGCAATTTTTTGTACGTTGCGAAAAAAACAAGCTGTTTCCCCAAGTTTTGTATTCAACCAAAAAATTGGTTATTTCAAATTGCCGAGGCCAAAACAGGTTTGGCGGCAAGGGATACGGTCCCGAAATGAAAAAATGGGATTTTTTCAAAAATCCTGAAACCCGGGTTTTCCAAAATCATAAAAGGTCTTAGATTCAGGGGGGCCTCCCAGAACCGGGAAATAAAAAAAATTTTCCCGGGGTGGCCATTTTGTTTCCCATTTTAATTATGTGTAAAAAATGCTTTTTTTCTAACGCAGAAGGGGATTTTAGAAATCGGATGGGCACAAAATCCCTGAAGGACTTAAATTTGGGAAAAAAAACCCCCCCGGGTCAAAAGTTATAAAAAATTTCCCAAAAAAAATAAAAACTTTTTTTAATAAAATTGCCCGTTGAATGCATGGTTTTGATTCCCCTTTGGGGAAGTGAGAAAAGATCCCGGTTTTTCCTTATTTGCGAACTTCCTGTCCCCTCTTGATTTTCAGTAAAACCTACTTTTTCGAACTCCCCCTAGAGTTTGTCCGTTTTTTTCCAAAATGAATGTTTCTCCAGACCTGCCCCTAAAAGTTTGGGTTTTTGTTCGATTGGAAAAACGTTTTGTATAGCGCAGGCCAAAGTTGGGCATGTGCCAAAAGACTATTGCTTTTCTCTGCAAGCTTGACATTTGACACCCAAATTTATGTGTCATTGTCACCTCACCTGACCACATCACATCAATTTGTAATGGCCACCCATTTGTCAAATGAATAACCCTTTAAAAATTTTAAGTTCTGTATTTGATTTTTTTAGCCCCTTTTTCAAAGTTCTCTTAAAAAGTCTTTTAAATTTTCTTCTGCTTTGGGCGCCCCTCCCACCCCTGTGGATCTGTTGGTTTTTTGCGCTTGGCCCCGGTATGGTGCTTGCAGTATTTTATTTCCTTTCTTCTTTTCTTCCGAGGGGGTCATGGCAGCCCCTAGAAGTTTGGGGAAAGTTGTTTGGTAACTGATGAGGCAGTCAAAATACCACAAAAATTTTGGGTTAACTCATTTCTAGCGCCCCCCTGTCCAAAGTTTACTTTTTGCTAAAATTTTTAACCTTTTGGTAGTAAAATCTTTTTTCCCCTTATTCTTTGGGTTGCGTTCGATTTCCCCCCTATGACGTCATTTTCCTCAAAATTTGCCGCCATTTGAATTTCCAAAAAGTATTTTCGAACCCTCCCAGGCCCTTTTTTCCCATTTCACAAAATTGAACCCGTCATCTCCACCTGGACAAAAAAATTATGGGAAAATTTTTAAAAAAGTGAAGGTTTTCCCAAAACAAATTTTTGTAGGCTGGGGGAAAAAAAACTAAGGCTGTTCTCCAACGCTTTTCGTTTAAACCAAAATTGGTAATGTCATTTACAAGTGATGAGTCATGCGGTTTCGGGCAGGCCCCTACTGGTCCGGAAAGAAAAATTGCTTTTTTTCTATAAAACGAACAGTTTGTCCAAAAATAAATTGGTCTTTTTAGATTAGGCGTCATCCCAGTCGACGTATCCAATTTTCCCCAAACGGCCTTTTGGCTGTCGGCCATTTTGAATTATGTGCTAAAAAAGCTGTATTTTTGAAGCTTTTAACTTGTTACGAAATCGGTATGGGTCTCAGTACATCCGAAAAAGCTGAGAAGTTTCGAAAAGCGCCACCAGTGGAAAATTTTTTTTTCAAATGTATAACTTGGGGGGGGTTTGACTATTTTCAGGGTCATCTTTTTGGGTCCGAATCCTTGCCCGGGCCAAGATACCCAAAAAGTTGGTTTGTTTACGGTTTGTGAGGTTGGATTTAGCGCAAAAAATTTGGGGGATTCTTGAAACCGCTTGTCGATCGAGCGAAACCACGCCGGGGAAATTTGGAAAAATAGGTCGATAGGCTAACGCTAATGCCCAATTGCGAAAATATTGATAGTAAGGGGTAGTAAAATCAATCAAAGTCAGTGTCAGTCATTTTTTATGTGTTTATTCACATAAATGTATATAACTCCAAACTAAATGAGATATTTTCACCAAATTTTACACACACATGTATGGCTCACTTTGAGGTCACATAAAAAAAATGGTGGGATTGAGCCTTTGGTGGCTATAATAGAACGTAAAAATGCTTATCTTAACGAATGCATTGGTGTAACATTACAAAACTCAGCATGTGCCATCAGCACCATGCTGAAGGTACTCAAAACATTTCGAGACAGCGCCACCTTTTGGTCAAAGTTATAACATTTAATTTCTAAAAACTTTTGAATAAATCTGCGTATTTAAAGCCATGGTCTTAAGGTTTGTCATTGTTACCAGACTTGACCACATCACATCGTTTTTGTAACTACGCCACCTATTGGTCAAAAGTGATAATCCATTAAATCACATTTTTTGTTAAATTTGTGTGATTTTTAAGCCATTTTGGCCCAAATTAATCTTTAAATGTCTTAAATTGCTCCTTGCTGCAGTTGGTCTGAACATGTTGACATGTCTTGTCTCTTCTTTGCGCTTGGCCCCGGTTATTGCTGCTTGCAGCTATATTTAGGGGCCCAAACACCGAAGGTGCGGTGGCACCTATTGTATCTGTTTTCCCGGGTTTTATTGGGCCAGCACAAGGTGCGGTTGGCAATTTTTACTGTTCGGTTCTTTTTCTCTTATTCATGGGCGTCTATGGCAGCCCCTTTGAACGTTGCGGGAAAGTTTTGAAATTTGGTACATGATAGAGGCAGTCTGAAAAGTCACCAGAGCAAATTTGGAGTCTCCCAAATCATCCTCTAGCGCCCCAACTGTCCAAAGATTTATATGTTTATGCTTATAACTTTTGAACATAATGGCTGAATCACAAATCCTTTTTTCCCTTTTCCTTGGTCATGCCGATTCGATTGCCCCTATGACGTCATTTTCCGTCCCACAATTTTTTCCGCCAATTGTAATTATCGAAAAATACTTTTTTTGAATCCTCCTAGGCCGTTGTTCGATTTCCCAAAATTGAACCAGATCATCTCCAGACCGTGTGACAAAAAGTTATGGAATTCAATTTTTAAAAAACGCTGCAAGTTGTTTCGAAAACACGCAAATTAATTTTAAGTAGCGCTTGCGAAAACAGACCTTAAGGCTGTATCTCCGCAACGCTTTATCGTATTCAAACCAAACTTTTTAATGTCATACAACAAGCGAGGCAAAATCCTTTCCAGCGCCACTACGGGGGAAAGAAAAAA
>JAZAVI010000549.1:0-81473 GCA_036326025.1 Chrosomus eos
ACCCCAACGAAGTGGTCCAAATATGGCAAAAAGTACAACAAGAGAAGGATAAACAATTTTAGGATAATGCGTGCCCTCCGCTTTGTTGCAGTTTGCTGATTTTTTTTTATCCTTTTTTTCCTAATACTTTATCCTTTTCTAATAAAGGAGTGGTTTCAATTTAATATGTTGCAGGCTCATTTATTGGTAAAAAATAATAATAAATGATAATGCTGAAACGAAATAATCTACATAATATTGGGCTTGTTTTTGAAGCTCCAGCTGCCTATTTGTCTCGCGAGAGTTGGCAAACCAACAACAGGACAATTTTAAGAATTTTCGCTGTCTTATTCATCACTAAGTTCACTTATGATAACGTTTTAGGCGATAAATGAACTGTTTAGATTTCGAATATAGGCAGTCTTGTGAAAATTGATGCCGAATTGACAATTTGCTTCAAAGTTTTCGGAGTTGAGAAGCTCCATGAAGTGAGGCGACAGCCAGCAGGCGCCTACCCCGGCCGCTAGCTCGTCGCTCGGCCAGTCCTGGTTAGAGACCCCGCTGTGAGCTGGAGGTCTCTCAGACCGGTCTCGTAAATAAGGCTTTTATTTAGCCGTTGGGGTTTTGTTTGTTTAAATTTCACAACACATGTGACTGTA
Source organism: Chrosomus eos (assembly GCA_036326025.1). NCBI lineage: Eukaryota > Metazoa > Chordata > Actinopteri > Cypriniformes > Leuciscidae > Chrosomus > Chrosomus eos. Next base: position 639 of record JAZAVI010000549.1, read on the forward strand.
ATCCATCATTATCTTAACGGGAACATAACTGTCTTTTCGGAGTTAACTCCACAAGTTGGCCGATCGTCGTCACACACACACACACACACACACACGCACGCGCGGCCACGGAGCAGGTAGAGGGGGTGAGAGAGAGATAGGATTAACGTTACCCGTTTCTCTTCGGCAGACTTGTTTACAAATTATGACTATGACAAAGGCTATCAGTCTTAGAAAAGACACGCATAGCTGCTACCCCAGAGGATTCTGTAGCCTAAACTGTCACTTGAAAAGTACTTCGTACCCCACAGGAAGTGTACCCTTTTACTTGAATAAGGTACTTTTTTGTGCCCAACAGGATGTGTACCCGAAAGGTACTTCTTAGTACCCCATGGGAACACGATAGGACCTTTAATGGTACATTTGTAAACATTGTACCTTAATTATTACTTTATATGACAATGTACCTTTTCAAAGGGTACCTATATGTACCTTTCACCATGCATATTTCATTGTGTACCCCTTTTCTTTGGAAAGGTACTTTTTGGTACTCTTTGGTACTTTTTGGTACTAGCTGGATACATGTTTGTACCTTTGCTGGCACATTTTTGAAATTTGTACCTTAAAATACTTAATTGTACCCTCACTGTACCTTTATTTCTGAGAGTGCATGGTAAATGTAAAGGTTCCCAGCATTTTTCCTTTTTTAAAACATCTTTTTTATTTGATAATGTTCTGCTTTTTCCTAGAACTACTTCATGAAACTCCTTGAACTCTGAGTAAAGGTGGTGTAACAGGTAGAACAGCTAAAACTGAAAGCAGAAACATACAAGAGCTTTACATCGACAAGGAAAGAGGCTGAAGAATCAGCAAAAACCAGTGGAATATTTTCATAGTAAGTACAAGTTTATGCTAATGGATTTTCTGTTTACTGTGTCTTGTGTCTTTGTATGGATAAATGATGTGAATTTCCCTAATTGATAAACTATATTGGCAGGTCTAATATCTTTCTGGATATAATGAGTCTCAGTGATAAAACAGAGGAGGGATGTTCTCAGTCCCGGAGATCTCCTGAACCCAGCAGTGTGTCTGTGAAGAGTGATAGATCTATGGATAATCCTGATAAGTTCAGTGATAAACCTGCGGCCACTGATCCTGTGTGAGTATAACCATATTAGATCAAGTAGGTTATTTAACTGATAATAAAGCCTATATCAGTTCATGTGTAAACAGTCATTACAAAATATACACAGAGGGATTACATTTTCTAACTTAAATTTTCATTCTGTATAATATCAAATCTATGGCAGAGCCCCAATTTTATCTAGTGAAACCAATATATGCCATTATGCATTGTGAGAATTAACAACAAATACTTCAGTGATTACCAGAGATGGAGACTTGAACATTAAATACTCAACCATCAATGTCATGTAATTCTTTAAATGTGCAGGTTATTATAGGTCTACAGTACATTATTAATCTACAGTAAGCCTATGTAGGCAGAGGTGGAACGTATTACTATTCGTTGCTGACAAGTTAATATTTAACTGTACTGTTATTGGTATAAATCATAGTGCTAATACAGAATTCAGCTATGCTATACATTATGTGCAAGAAGGGTTATAAAATATAAAACATTACATTAAGAATTTTAAATCTACATTTAATATCCGACAATTGCTTCGTCCAAATGAATAAGTTATAATTACTGCACTTTTTATCTGTTGCGCTCCGCCTGTTTGAATCGTCTGTATCTGTGAAGTACACAATCATTTCTATTTTGCATAAACACTTGCCCTGACAGCGAATTAATCTCTGTTAATGCTTGTGATTCACTTGCTGTCAGGGAAAGTGTTTAAGCAAAATAGAAATGCTTTTGTAACTTTCTATAATTTACAGATAAAGATGCCTGTAATCTGCTAAAATATTTTTTTTTACAGTGAAGATGTTTGATCTTAATAATTCAAGAGTTACCTGTAAAATAACAGTTTTTTGATTTATCTAAAAATATATATTTTACTTAAATTTTATGTGTTTTTTGGCTTCCAGTCGGTGTTTATAACTTTCTTCTTTCAGGTGAATACAATCAGAGTTATATTAAAAAAATGTCATGGCTTTTCCAAGCTTTATAATGGCAGTGAATGGTGATATTTTGAAGCCCAAAAAAGTGCATCCATCCATAAAAGTAATCTATACGACTCCAGGGGTTAATAAAGGCTTTCTAAACGAAGCGTTTTGTTTGTGTAAGAAAAATAGCAATATTTAATTAAAAAGAAAAAAAATTAATAACTAGCTTTTGACAGAAGAAAACGAAAGAAGAAAAGACATCTAACAGTTTTGAATGATGTATAATAATGAACGAAAATCGATGGAGTTATTTGAGTCTCTTTTGCACTGATAAGAATAAAAGCGAGGTGATCACGCCGGCAATCAGTTTTCTTTGTTTCATTGTCTGGTATCTTTCATGGTTATGTGTTAGTTTGCTCCTGTGATCTCTTGTATGTTAATTTGCGTATAAATAAAGAAGTGTTTGTTTGGATTCTCCTGCCTCGTGCGATTACTACACCCACTACTCATGATAGGTGCATTCCAGTTATACAATATAACTAGTTCTCTAATGCCCTTTTGTTTTTTTTGTAATTATCAGCGAGAGGATTAGACAAAGATCAGAGTCTGTAAGGAGTAGCGACTTAAAATGCATTTGTTTCAGCGATGGACCAGTACAGACAGTCAAAGACCTGCTCAAAACCAACATGAAGGTCAAGTATGAGAGATTATTTGAGGGAAACAAACTCCAAGAGAATTAAACCCTCCTGAACAGGATCTTCACTCAGCTCTACATCATAGAGGGAGAGAGTGAAGGAGTGAATGAAGAACATGAGGTTTTACAGATGGAAAAAACAGCCAGAACACAACACTCACAATACACTCCAATCTTCTGCAATGACATCTTTAAAGACATCTCAACTGAACCAGGACGCCAGGAGAAACAGCAGATCAAGACTGTTCTTACTAAAGGCATCGCTGGAATCGGAAAAACCGTCTCTGTGCAGAAGTTCATTCTGGACTGGGCCGAGGGAAAAGCCAATCAGGATGTAGATTTCATGTTTGTGCTTTCATTTCGAGAGCTGAACTTGATCCGAGATCGTCAGTACAGTCTTCACAGACTTCTGCTGGACTTTCATCCTGAACTTCAAGGTCTGGACTCAAAGATTTATGAGGAGTGTAAAGTTGTGTTCATCTTTGATGGTCTGGATGAAAGCAGAATCACACTGATGTTTTCAGACGCTCAGAAAGTTTCTGATGTGACTGAGACTTCATCAGTGGGTGTGTTGATGTCAAACCTCATGAAAGGAGATCTGCTTCCCTCGGCTCTCATCTGGATCACCTCCAGACCAGCAGCAGCCAATCAGATCCCCTCCGAATACATCAACCGTCTGACAGAGATTCAGGGATTCAGTGAGCCTCAGAAGAAGGAATATTTCAGGAAGAGAATCAGTGACGAGCATCAAGCCAGCAGAATCATCTCACACATCAGAAGAGCAAGAAGTCTCCACATCATGTGCCACATACCCGTCTTCTGCTGGATCTCCTCCACTGTGCTTCAGAAGCTCCTGGAAGAAGATCTGAGTGCAGAAATCCCTCAAACTCTGACTGAAATGTACATCCACTTCCTAATGATTCAGATCAACATGAGGAATCAGAAGTATGAAGAGAGAGATCCAGAGAAACTCCTGCGCTCCAACAGAGAAGGGATTGTGAAACTTGCTGAAGTGGCTTTCCATCAGCTGATGAAGGGCAATGTGATGTTCTATGAGGAGGACCTGATTGAGAGCGGCATAGACGTCACTTATGCCTCAGTGTATACTGGGATTTGCACTGAGATCTTCAAGGAGGAATCAGTTATTCATCAGAGGAAAGTCTACAGCTTCGTTCATCTGAGCGTTCAGGAGTTTCTCGCTGCTTTCCATGTGTTTTACTGCTATTTAAGAAGCACCTTGGAGACACTTAAGGTTTTTGATTTAATGCATAACTTGCTTAGAGGAGCAGTAGATAAAGCCCTTGAGAGTGAGAATGGACATCTGGATCTGTTCTTGCGGTTCCTGCTGGGCGTCTCACTGGAGTCCAATCAGAGACTCTTACAGGATCTACTGACACACACAGAGAACAGCTCAGAGAGCATCAGAAGAACCATTCAGTACATTAAAGAGAAGATTAAAGATGGACATGGACTCTCTGCTGAAAGATCCATCAATCTGTTCCTCTGTCTGCTGGAAGTGAAAGATCAGACTCTGTCCAGAGAGATTCAGGAGTTTGTGAAATCAGACAAACACTCAGAGAAGAAACTCTCTCCTGCTCACTGCTCAACAATCGCCTACATGCTTCAGATATCAGAGGAGGTGCTGGATGAGCTGGACCTCAAGAAATACAACACATCAGATGAGGGTAGAAGAAGACTGATACCAGCTGTGATCAACTGCAGAAAAGCCCTGTGAGTGTTTCATAATGTATTACATTGAAGAGTTTCTCAATATAATTACAATCGTTCATAACATGTACATCTTAAGTATATTTTGATTATTTAAAAAAAGTATTTTTTACATGAATGATGCTGATATTATTAAAATCCTAATTGCAGAATGCAGTTAAAAAATATACATCTTATATCTTTCAGTCTTGCTGGCTGTAATTTCACTGCTCAGTGCTGTGAGTGTTTGTCATCAGCTCTTCAATCCTCAAACTCTGTCCTGAGAGAACTAGATCTGAGTAACAATGATCTGCAGGATTCAGGAGTGAAGCTGCTCTCTGATGGACTGAAGAGTCCAAGCTGTCAGCTGGAGATACTTAGGTTTGACTTTTACATTGAGTCATTCATATGTTGATACGCGTTTACTGTTGATGTGTGTCTGTAGATGATCTGACTGTGTGTGTCTGTAGGTTGTCTGGCTGTATGGTGACAGAGGAAGGCTGTGGTTATGTGTCTTCAGCTCTGAGTTCAAATCCCTCACACCTGAGAGAGCTGGATCTGAGCTACAATCACCCAGGAGATTCAGGAGTCAAGCTGCTCTCTAGAAAACAGAAGGATCCACACTGCTCACTGCAGATACTTAAGTATGTACGATCTCTGCATTTAATAATTAAATCCATATTCATATTGTATAGCATAATGTAATTTTACTAGAGCATATACAGTTGGTACTCAACCAGAATAATACTTTTAAGTTAAAATTGGGATGTGTATTTGCTGCCTTTTACCGCTAAGAATTGCTACAATCACAGACTTTGAAAAGTGTCAGTTTATTCTCTCTATTGCGTAATCTGCCGTGGTTTGCTGAGAACTGGTAGCAGATGAATTCGAGAGAAACATTATAGTTAAACGACTTCTTAATCACAATACTGAAATTAAAGTACAAATTTAGAACAGAAACAAATGTCGGCTTCTATTATTGCATCAAATTTAAGCAAAGTAGGTTAAACGTTAACATTGTGTGCCCAGTTTTTCTATAGGCTAATCTTAGGTTATGCGTCTATATAATATACAGGCTTTTATACTTTGTTTCAGTTAATAAATCTACTAACAAATTAAAATAACGGTGAAATAAAGTAGGCCTAAACAAAATGATCTTTTCATTGTCAGGACTTGTTAACCGCTATTAGTCGGTAGCAGTTCTGTTTAAGCATTCTTTATTATTTTAAGAATTAAATATATTAAATAAAGAATTATTTTATTTAATAAATAATGAATACATCGCACCAGAAAATTAAGATTATGAAGCTCGTCTTTAATCTGCTAAATTATTGTTTTGCGAATCATTCACAAAATTGAGATGATTGACAGTGATACCCATAGCAACGAAATACAATTTTCAAAACTGATCCATAGGCGGATCCTTAAAATTTTGTTGACTTGAAAAATTATAGACTAACTAAATAGTATTTCTTTCAATATAAAAACCAATGAAATTATAACCCTATCATATATTTCAAGGTTTAAATAAAGAGTCAGGAAAGTTTATTTATTTAAAACAGGGTTGGATCGATTGTTTTTTCCCTTGAAAAATGAGAAATCTTATTCTTCCGACATTTTACAATTTGTATTGCCAAAGAAATTTCAGCTTTGCTGTGTGGGCTACAATTAAATCAGTACAAAATGAAAATAGTAAAGGGCAACATAAATCAAGAACAGGCGATTTTCTTTGCCTCTCTCTCGCAGAAGCGCTGGATCTCAAGTTTATTTTGTCTCCCCTCGACATTAAATGTTTCAGATAGAAACGCATCATACAGCTAATAAAACTAATGTGTTGCTGCGTGTCACCAATGACAAAAAAACCCAAAACAACTGTAACAAATTATTTAGCCTTTGTTGCTTAAAAGAAACAGAATGCCTTGTTGAATTCACCTTACACTTTACACCTTACGATAATAAGAGGTTGATTGCAAATAAAAGATCTCTGTATCTGCTGCTCTCTCACATTCGTTTAGTTGGCATGAATGCGTTTCGTCAACAGTTCATGTTTAGATAATGCCATATTGTTAACAATCATACACACTGCTCGAACATTCTAAACTCTATAAAACCAGTTAAAACAACTGGATTGAACACTTAAAAAAAAGAAAGAAAAGAAAACCTTTAAATACAGCCAATTTAATAAGATATAGGGTCTACATTTGGACACATCGAGAGATTTATCCTGAAATGAACTTTGCCTGCTCTTTAAGATAAAATCGTATCATCTGGCTGGCTATCCGACACTCTCCATATGAAACAGAAGTGATTAACACCTTGTCCTGCACCCCCACCATAAAGCACTGAACTGCCCTTTATTTAATTTTTTTTTTTAAATAGGCCTATCTTGAATGACATTTTAGGCCTATTCGTGCTTATGTTAAACTAAATGACATTTATAGAATAATTCTGAACTTAAATGAAACAATATCGCAACATTTCGACAATCATGTTTGAAATAATTTGATCTGTTTTTTATACATTTAAATTCAGGGTGATTTCGCTTCATTTAATTAGAGCGAGATTTTCACTCTTGTCCTTTCCTCATTGGGAAGCGCTCATACACATGTTTGTGTAGATCCTCAGGTGCCTCTCATTTTTTCATATAGATTACATAATCAGATAATATTTATTCACATTTAAAACTTTAGATATTTTAACGCGCAGTTACCAAATTGTCTTTCTTTAATTAATAATCCAATTATTACTTTAACATGCAGTTTCAACTCCACCAAATCTTTGTTTGTTTCATTATTGTACAGCAAATGTCAATAGCTCTTGTTTTGATTTTTCATGTTTGTTGTAGGCTTATTTGGAAATTACCATAGTTGTAGTATTTCATCCTTACTGTTAATTGACATTAGCCCCACTTACGTTTAAAAATGCCGCAATTGCTGCTGTTTTGCTAAATGTCCCTTTGTGCCACCTGTCGGACATTTTGCAAACGGCTTTGAAATTCGACTAGTTTATTTTTGGTTTATATTTGGTTATTTATTTTTGGTTTCAACATTATGGTGGAGTACCTATTGTAAGCAGCCGCTCAGCAGCCATATCACCCTGTAGCCCAAGACTGGTTGCCCACTGAAGCTAAGCAGGGCTGAGCCTGGTCAGTACCTGGATGGGAGACCTTCTGAGAAAACCAGGTTGCTGCTGGAAGAGGTGTTAGAGAGGCCAGCAGGGGGTGCTCACCCTGTGGTCTGTGTGGGTCCTAACGCCCCAGTATAGTGACGGGGACACTATACTGTAAAAGAGCACCGTCCTTCGGATGAGACGTTAAACCGAGGCCCTGACTCTCTGTGGTCATTAAAAATCCCATGGCACTTCTCGTTAAGAGTAGGGGTTTAACCCCGGTGTCCTGGCCACATTCCACCCATTGGCCCCTGCCAATCATGGCCTCCTAATAATCCCCATCCACTGAATTGGCTCTATCACTCTCTCTCCTCTCCAACTATAGCTGGTGTGTGGTGAGCGCACTGGCGCCGTTGTACTGTGGCTGCCGTCGCATCATCCAAGTGGATGCTGCACACTGGTGGTGGTTGAGGAGAGAGCCCCTGATATGATTGTAAAGCGCTTTGGGTGTACAGCAGTACATATGAAAGCGCTATATAAATGCCTCATTCATTCATTCATTCATTCATCTTGCTCTGGCATCAGCTGTTTTGGCATCCATCCACCTCCCCAACTCCACCAACATAATTTAGGCATCTTGCTAACATACTTATCGTCCAAATATTAGTAGTTCCACTGGGTGGGTATATCTAAGCTTGAGTTGAAGCTGCTTCCTTGAGCCCCTCCACTGCGGACAGCAAGCTAAATACACTTAATTTTAAAACAGATGGGCAAATTAACTCCTAAAATATATCAAATAATAATTTGTTTTACGTTTATATGCATATATCAAATCATTTTGTTCTCTTTTGGCTGTTCACTAGGGGTTTAAAAACACTACAGTATATTTCTTATAAAGCTGTTGACTGGGGCCTGAACATATCAAGATATCAAAAATCTCAGGACATTGAGACATGCGGCTCTGTGAAGTTGCTTTAGAACAATATTTATTGAGAATTGTGTTATACAAATAGACATGACATGACTCTTTATATTAATATTCTGTATGTGAATATACTTCTTTAAAAGTGGTTTTGTCTTTATGTTTGTGTATCTTCTTAGTTTGGATCATGGAGGGCCCTTCAGGATAAAATCAGGACTACGAAAATGTAGGTTCTTTCTCTGACACACTCTTGTACATTTAATGAAAACAAATGAGACAAAATAAACTGCTTTTATTTTTACTCTTGTGTTCAGATGCCTATGATCTCACACTGGATCCAAACACAGCAAACACTCATCTCGTTCTGTCTGAGGGGAACAGAAAGATCAAATATGTGAAAGAGAAGCAGCCATATCCTGATCATCCAGAGAGATTTGCTGATAATCCTCAGGTTCTGTGTCGAGAGAGTCTGACTGGACGCTGTTACTGGGAGGTTGAATGGGGCTCTGGGGTTGTTGAACGGATTGGCTGGGCTCGTATAGCAGTGGCCTATAAAGGAATCAGCAGGAAAGAAGGTACTCTCTGTAAGTTTGGATACAATGACAAATCCTGGTGTATTTTCTGCACTGGTAATGGATTTGTTGTCTGGCACAATAATGAGAGCTACAATATACCAACCCATGAATCAAATTCTAAGAGAGTAGGAGTGTATCTGGACTGGCTGTCCGGCACACTGTCTTTCTACAGCGTCTCTGACACACACACACTCACACACTTACACACATTCAAGACCACATTCACTGAACCAGTCTATGCTGGATTTAAGGTTTTTGAGTCTGAACTGACTCTGTGTCAGATTTAACAACAAACAAAAACCTAAAGGGATGGTTCGGAGAAATTTCAACCTGGGGTCCTTTGCACCATGACCTCCAGTCAAACCCCCCCCCCCCCCCCCCCCCCCCAAACACACACACACTTTTTTACCCTTGGCCGAACATTATTAAAGTTAGATACAAATACAATGACATGTCCTAAAGTCCTAACGCACCTAATGAACTGACAGATATTTAAGCAGAGTAGATTGAGTACAGTTATTTCTTTGTACTACTGTAGAAGTTACAGGCATTATTAGTGGGGTAATTTACAAGATACAACCTTGGATCCATTAGCGCCTGCAATAGGCCGTTCGGCTGATATCTCTAAATAAGCTCTAACTTAAATAATCCCATATTTACTTTGGCCAGAATTTGTGCAGAACAGCAAAAAAAAAAAAAAAAAAATACAACCGTACTCAATCTACTCTACTTAAAGGGTACATATCATGCTTTTAAATCGTTCCTTTTTACATATAAATCATACATTTGTGGTCTATATAAAGCAGAACTGCAATGCTTGGGTCTGAATTCCTCATTATTATAGCTCCACAGGCCACTTTTCTACCCCTTTTCTGATCTTCGTCTGAGATCAACTCGTTTTGGTGCGGTCTCTTTTAATACAAATGCGACACTTCATACCCCGCCCCCTCTCCAGCTCGCAGAGGTGACACTCGGTTCAACTCCACCCCGTTCGGCAATTTTTGTAGTTTGATAGCAGAGATACGATTATCTAGCGGAACAGAAACTTTTTATTCACACGTTATTAACAAAATGTCAACAATGGAAGACTTGTCCATCAAGCCTTACATGTTTGAGCCAGAGTCGGACCCGGAGCGAGATGAAAATGAAGACGACGAACCTGCTAACCTGTACTTTTGACATGAGGTAGAGTTTCTAAAGCTGAGTCCCAACTGAGCACATCTGGGGTTTTGTTTGACAGCCTTTGTCAGCAAATGTTGGTCTGTGCATTGTTGGTTTATCCCTCTAAATATAGTGAAAGTCGATTATTTCTCTTGTTAAAACAAGCACACTAACAAGACAAATGACTACGGCCTAATTTTACCACTAATCTGTATTGATAATAAAATAATACGTTTAGAAAAGCATCAGAAAACACAGCAGCTAAATGACCATTGTCATGATGAAACTCAACAACAGTAATACTGCTACAGACGTGTACTTAAAAAAAAAGAAAGAAAGACAAAGGTAACGTTACTGCTAAACCATGACCACCGTGTGTTTTAAGAAAATAAAGTACTTTATTTTTATTAACGTTATTTACAGCTTACCGAAGTGCTCTGTTCGTCGTCTCCAAAGATAGAAGGAACTGACCCCTCAATCAGACGAAGTCTATCGGCAAATCCTTCTTTATACTGGCGGAGGTTGCTGAAGTAACGTTAGTTATCCTTGAAGTGCTTCGCGCACACAAACATGACTTTACCCACAGATGTGGGTACATTTCCGTGAAAAAATTAAAACTCAAACAGGCACTTCAAAGAGGTTCTGATGCTGGGAGACGGTGTAATGAAGTGTGTGGGTTACTACATCCAACAACCCAACATTTTATTACCCTCTCGTAACCTATAATCCTTGAGCTTGGACTACAAAATCGCAGCGAGAAATAATAATGGCGGATTGCTCAAAGTGTTGGGCCGGGAGTCGATGTCCTTATTTGGCAGTTCCGCTGCAAATACTGTGACATAATAGTTCAAAAAACGTCTAATTTACATAGTTCAAAAAAATGTGTACATTTTACTCATTTTAAATGGTTAGCTTTTAAGGAATTAATTTCAGGGTTCGTACAACGTGCTTAAAGTGCTTGAAGTACTTGAATTTGACTTTTTGAAATTTAAGTCCTGGAAAACCCTTGAAAACAGCCATATTTTTGAAGAGGTACTTGAAAAGTGCTTGAATTATTAAAAATAGGGATGCACCAATACCGAACTCATGTAGTACTCGTAAAAATGCTCCGATACCAACAACCGATAGGCCTACCAGGCAGCGTGTGTATAGTAACGCATAGCTGTGGTGCGCGAGCTGATCATCAGAGAAAACCGCGCAGGGGATTGAGCGCGCAGCGGCACAGACACGCGAGCTGGTCGAGCACATCTCTTTAAACAGACACCAGCGGAAGGTTTGTAGTTTAGTCGGATGTCAATGGCAAAGGAGTAAACAAAGCATGTAACGTTACTAGCTTATTATTAACGTTCACTGACGAGAGAGCGCAGTTCTGTTGAATGCTCTTGATTGCTAAATAGCCTAGTTCACTCAGCACATGTTATTTGGATGACAACAAAATCAAGTAAAGTAAAACATGACCTGTTACCTGATTTATGTATAACGAGTGATTCCCTACATTATTACAGGACATTTGCAGTCAATAAGTTCCATGAACGTAAACATCTAAAGCGCGCGCCCCGCAAACCAGCGTCTCAGCGCGCGAATACTGAATTGAATTGTCTTTCACATTTTGCGCTTGTACGGAGGAATTCACACTAATATTATGTAAAAACTCCCATATTTGCGAGTATCCTAGTAAACAAAGTCAGGTATATCAAGTGAATGTAGCCATGTTCAAATGGGGTCCGTGCGTTCGGTCTTAAAGGGGCAGCACTTCAAAAAACCCACTGCTGTTTTAATGTAAATCAAACAATGAATGGACAAATAAATTACTCACTGCTCTTGACTAAATAGTCTACCCTTTTCAACTTTCAAAAGATCCATCTATATTTAATTTATCCAGTAATGAATATGCATTTTTTTTCCACATTTGATTACTTTATTCAAATCTCTGTACCTGTAGATCTACCCAAAAAACTCTAAAAACACTATTTCATTTGTAGCCTTTCTTTGTTCTATTGTATTTATTTGTAAGTTGATTATTCGTTCTTATTTTGTTGCTGACTGCTTACCTTTTAATAATGTTTTAAATTCACATTAATTAGGCTGGTAGTTTATGTTGTAGTATCAAAATTGGATTAAATAATTTATATTTCACTAGTGTCTAAACATTTGTACCACTGACCCAATTCTCAGCACTGACCCTTCTGGAGCTGCTCTAGTCTAAATATGTGCTGTGCTATTTAATGAAAGATAAACCCGTCGGAGATATAGAGCTATTTCTCATGGCTACGAGCATGATATTAAGTATATGATAAGTATATAATACAACTTTCATTCTTCAGGTCAATCATATATATTAATGGGGGAAAAAAATCAGTTTCAATATCCTTGCATGGGCGATTTTCAATAGCATGGGCGATTTACCATGCCTGACAGCGCTGGTCAATGGATTCACCTCTCTGAAGTGAAACATCAATAAGTAAAAATAATAACAAAGATAATGTTTGATAAGTGCCGATTGAAGTCCTTGAAATCCCAAAAAGTAGTGCTTGAAAAGTCCTTGAAAGTCCTGGAATTTCATTTGACAGAGTCTGTACGAACCCTGTAATTTGGTTAATTATTACTCAATTCTAATTTGTTAAATTTAATTAATAATATTGCTTGTAATCTGTTGCCTCATTTTAATTAATTAGATTTAACATATTCATTCGTTTTAATTTTTACAGTGTAGATAATAGAAAAATCGGAACAGGTTGAAAAATGTGACCAAAACAGAATATAAAGATATCAACGAAGAACCTGAAGATACTAATTTCAAATTTTCTGTAATTATAAACACTGCATTTACGGGCTAAAAAAGTGGATTTAGCATGATATGTCCCCTTTAAATCTCAGTCAGTTCATTAGGTGCATTAGGACTTTAGGACTTGTCATTGTATTTATTTGTAACTTTTGGTTGTAAAATGGCTTCAGAGGATGTTGTGAAAAAGCAAGAATAAATGGCCAGTTTTAATATATATGGCAACAAGTCACTAAACATTTCCACTCCCTCCACCCTGAATTTAATTTATTAATTGTCTGCAAGAATCATACCACCACTTTGTAAAAACTATGTACAAATCACTGTGGATGTCTTATTTATTTACATTCATGTTAATTCACTTTAATCAATGTTATGCATTTATTTAATATTAATTTTAATTGTTAATTAAATTAAAATAGAATTGAATCAGCAATTAAATAAAACAAATTACTCTTATTCTCTCTAATTTGGCCTGATTCGGGAGGCAGATCACTGGATCAACGTGTCTTTCCCACTTCTCTTATAGGACAGATGTAAGAAAGCTGAGAGGATTTTGAAAGTTAGAAATACACACAAAAGGGAACAGTGGTATTACTTTGCCTAATGCAAATTAAGGTTACAGCAATAGGTTGTTAGTCCTTTCAAAATTGGAGGAAACAATGTAACCACGTAATTAGTAAATGATAAATGTAGTAAATGTAAAATGTAAAAATGTTGTAAAACACTATATTAAATAAAGAACAAACGTGAATTAAAGATCATACATGTCTTTATTGAGTTAGCACTGTTATGTAAATTTAATTTACAATAACATTTTAGACATGCAGTTGGTTTCCTTTTATGAATTTCCACATTAAGAAATGTGGCACCTTATCTACTGTTGGCCTGTTGTTAGGGTTGCCAACTTCAGAAAAGAAAAATACGGGACAATTGTGGTTCTTTACAGGAAAATAAGGGACACTCAAAATATTGGAACTGTATCAAACAGTATATGTAATTCCAGGTTGGTATGTGTTTAACAGGTTCTCAGATATGAACACAGTTTCAGGCTTATGAACACACTGACTCTGACTGGCACTGTGTGTATGACAGTCTTTATTCTTCTAGAGATACTCTGATATGTGAAGAAACTCCAGCAGCTTTCATCTCTTGACTGTAGAGAGGAGACAAACTATTTCACATGACACAGAAATACACACAGGACATACAGAAGATGTTTGGAAATCAGAGAGATATTCAGCAGCTCTTCATGCTTCACATGTCAGAGAGTGTATAAGCGTCACAGGAGGCCGGTGAAACCATAATAAGTAATAAGAGCTGCGGTTTGAGCAATGCTTGAGCAAGTCACTAAAAGTCACTGAGATCCTTCCGTTTTCTCAGGATTGTGTGTGACAAAAGCGAATAACTGGTTCCTCCAAATGTACCATTACTGCAATGTTTTTATTGCAAATATGCAGTGTTTTGTATTCCTGTATCGATCGACTCAGTTCAGTCTGATAAAACCCAGATCAACCTCTATGTACTTTCAGTTTGCTCATTCATTAATGAATGGAAGAGGCATTAAATTCAATTCATTTGATCCATTTTGTTCCCACTGTAAACCCTAATAAGTTGAGACTACTCAAATGATTTGAGGAAAGTGGTTGCGTAAGTAAATTTGAGTAATGGGTAAATTGACAACTCAATTCAATTGAGTTGACCTAATGTTGGTCTGTTCATTGAATTAACTTAAATGTTTAAGTACAGATAACTTAAAAAGGCAAATAGACTTAACTCAAAATTTCAATTTTCAGTTTTATATGGTTGTTTACTTGTTTTAAGGATTTCTAAAAATGATTTCATACAAGTTTTGGTTCTCCATAAACTGCTTTATTAGGTTTATACATTTCCATTAATTTAAGAAACATTGCTCACAACATTAAGCTCATATTTTTAAGTCACATAAAGACACATTAACAAAACTATTAAGCTCATATTTTTAACAGTAAGCTCATAAATTTTTTTTTAAAACCCAGTAAGCTCATATTTCTAACAGTAAGCTGCATTTTAAGTCACATACAAATTTTTTACTGATATTTTAACAGTACATTTTTACAAAACATTGAGCTCACATTTGTACTAAACAGTAAGCTCATATTTTTTTTACAGTAGCTGCATTTTAAGTCACATTAAAAAACAGTAATCTCATTTTTAACAGTAAGCTGCATTAAGTCACATTACAAAATTAAGCCCATATTTTTAACAGTAATCTAACAATTTTACAAAACATTAAGCTCACATTTCTACAAACAGTAAGCTAATTTTTATAACAGTAAGCTGCATTTTTTTAAACAGTAAGCTCCACAGTAAGCTCACATTTCTACGAAACAGTAAAGCTCATTTTTATAACAGTAAGCTGCATTTTTTTTAAACAGTAAGCTCATATTTAACAGTAAGCTCACATTTCTACGAAACAGTAAAGCTCATTTTTATAACAGTAAGCTGCATTTTTTTAAAATACCATGTGCAATGTAAATGTGCAGCTATTAAAAGTGAATTCTCAATTTTAACCAAACAGCTGGTTTGCCAATGACTGTGTTTTAGGCTGCAGGTCTTTCTGCCCCAAGGAAAGTAGAATGCGCTGAATGAAGTCAAAAGTGTATCTCAGCGACTTTGGGTAACTCAGGTGTAACGCATAAATAAGTCCGAACAAAAGGCACATTGCTTTAGGAAGGTCGTGTAGATTGTCCATCACTAATTTTCCCTCTACAACTATTCCAATGGAAGAGGGAGACAAATGCAGAGAGTTGAGGGGCTTAAGAGTCGTCCCATCTTCAACTATCACAATCCCCACTGGCACATCAAGAATTGAGCTGTGATCATCAGACATCTAGTGAATAAAAATGAACAAATAAAAATGAATTCACATGCATGCAAGCTCATGTACATTTCAGAAGGTGCAACTTAACCTTACACATTCACACTATCTTTCACAAACACTGCATGAATCGCAATCTAAAGGGATAGTTCACCCAAAATTGAAAATTCTGTCATTAATTACTCACCCTTGTGTCATTGTACATCAGTAAGACCTACGTTCATCTTCGGAACATAAATGAAGATATTTTTAATGAAACCCGAGGTTTCAGGAACTCCATACTAGAGTTCCAATGCAACTACCACTTTCAAGGTCCAAAAAGGTAGGAAAGACATCATTAACGCAATCCATGTGACTCCCCACATGGTGGTTTAACCCCAATTTTATGAAGCGCACTAAGTGAGTGATTGGTTTGAGCAAAAAAAAAAGTAACACTTTATTTACAAAATATTAATCTCCAACGCACGTTCACGAAATTACATTTGCTCTTGCATGAACACAAAACTCAGGCGTCGTGGTACTATGTGTGTTGTTCACTTAACTCTATACTCAAAAATACACTGGTAAATTATGTTTTTATGCACAAACATAGCACTCATGTTGCTTCATAAAATTGAGGTTAAACTCTGTAGTACAGAGTACTGAAACAAAGTCTTTCCTATCGTTCTGGTCCTTGAAATTGTAGTTGCGTTGGATGTCAATGGAGGGACAGAAACTTGCCGAATTTCATAAAAAAAATCTTTATTTATGTCTTGAAGATAGAACGACACAAGGGTAAGTAATGAATGACATAAAAAATTTTTTTTTAGTGAACTAACCCTTTATATTGAGATTGACACAGTGTGTGTGTGTGTGTGTGTGTGTGTGTGTGTGTGTGTGTGTGTGTGTGTGTGTGTGAGAGAGAGAGAGAGAGAGAGAGAGAGAGAGAATGATAGAGAGTGTGAATGTGTGAGAGAGTGTGTTTAAATGTCTTTCGGACATTTTCTCTTTGGAATACTTACCAAACATGTCTTAAAGAAAGCATGAGAGTCATCTCCAAACCAAATGGGTAGTCCTTGAAGCACCAGAGTTCGAACCTCAGTTGGCTCTGATAGCTTGCATGGAAAAAATACAAATTGTATTAAATCCAACCTCTTGTTATTAATATATTATTTTCAAGGAATTCATATCAGCCTTTAAAAAGTTCAGCACATTTACTCAGAGATCAACTATGAAGTCTTTATTGCAGTTTATACAGGTTTCAAATCAATTGACTTTCTTCTATGATACATCTAGTATAATTATTGGGACTTCTAACTAAACTTTGTTTGCTTCAGAAGGTTCATCAAGAGCTGACCAGCAACTCCCCTTTTGGCTCTGAAAATGTCCAAGAGGCATGTACTATGTTGGTCAAGGGTCTCGTAAAATTCCTTTTTCAAGTTCTTACCAGCAATCATATTAAACTCCATGTAGATCTGAAAAAAACATTGTAAGGGGCAAGTAATGACATGCATGCATGGTATGCTTGATTATTTTTTAAGATAACATCCATATGTTCATCCCAGTCAAAGTTTTAAAAAAAATTGTTGACCTAAAAAGAAAAATGTTCATTAGTTACATTTAAAGGGATTTTTCATTCAAGAATGAAAATTTGCTGTCAATTTACTTACCCTCAGGCCATCCAAGATGTGGGTGGCTTTTTATTTAGTAGAACATTTAAAGAAGATTTTTAGATGAAATCGTTGTCTTTGGTGTCAACAGTAACCATCTCTTTGAGAGTCAAATAACGTGTACAGGCAAAACAAAATGAATAATTTTGGCTCCTGACGATACATTGGTGTCTTATGAAATGATAGGTGAAGCTTTGGGAATCTGTGAGGTCAATCTTCCGGACTGTCATGAGGAGAGGGTACATGTGTATTGCTGTATTGTTCATCAAAATAGTACTTGTGCTTATCCTTGATGCTGCAACCTGTATAAAAAAGTAAAATTACATCCACATGCGTGATCTCAATCGGGAAGATTGACTTTTCACAGATTCCCAACATCTGATATACATCTTTACGCTTGCGCTCCAGACTGTAGTAACAGCGTTCAGTTCTGTTTGCAGAGGCTGTGGATTAAAGGTAATATATAAATAAGGATTGGTTTCTTGCATAGACCTATCATTTCATAAGACACCAATGTATCGTCAGGAGTCAGAAATATTAATTTATATTTTAGATGTTTTTTTTTTATCTTCTAAGAGATGGTTACCTTCGACTGAATCTTCTTTATTGTTGTACTAACTAAAATAAAATAAAAGTCACCTACAGTACTGGTCTTGAGCACATTACCATTTGTATTTTTATTTTTTGAAAGTCTCTATACTCATCCAGATTGCATTATTAAAAATAAAAAATACAACAAATATTTTACAACAAATATTTAAAAATATTGTTTCTTTTCAGCATCACCAGTCTTTAGCATCACGATCCTTCAGAAATCATTATAATATGATGATTTATCTATGTTGGAAACATTTGTGCTGCTTCATATTTTTTTAGAACCTGTGATAATTTTCAGTAAAAAAGAAAAGAAAAAAAGAACAGCATTTATTTAAAATATAAATATTTTGTAACAATATAAAATACCATTCAAAAGTTTGGGGTAAGTAATTTCTCTATCTTTAAAAAAAGAAAGAAAACTGAAAACTTTTATTCAGCAAGTATGTGTTCATTGATAAAAAGTAGTGACTTTCTATTTTGAATAAAAACTGTTATTTTTCACTTTTTTTCATCAATTAATTCTGAAAAAGGTATCACAGGTTCAAAAAAATATTAAGGAGCACAACTGTTTTCAACATTGCTAATAAATCAGCATATTATAATGATTTCAGAAGGATCATGTGACACAGAAGACTGGAGTAATGATGCTGAAAGTTCAGCTCAAGAAAAGCTGATCACAGAAGAAATCACAGACTTCATTTATTTTAAAAGTATATTAAAATAGAAAACCATTATTTAGATCAAATAAATAAAGCCTTGATGAGCAGAAGAGACTTCTTTAAAAAAACGGTATCTGGTGACCGGTACCTGTATCTTGAAAGGCCTGAGTGAGTAAATTAAGAGCAAATTAAAATTATTTTCATTATGAGGGTTATAGGTAATCTAAACTCTCTTTTTGTTATAGTCACTACAGTTTTAATAAATCTTAATTTACATCTAATATATATATTTTAACACCACTTTTGAAAAATGCACAATGTTTACTTTTAGTGGTAACACAGCTTGTCACTGGGTATTACTCTTAAATTAACACTTTTATACTTTTTTTCATTTTCTTTTTTACATATTTAAAGTGACAATCTGTTACATGACAGTGAAAATGATAAAGAAAGTCTAACGTTACAAATCGCTCATTGGGACATGGAAAATAGACACAGCTCTGCTAATGGTAACATGTTAAAGAAAAATCCACAGATGCATTTGAATACATTTTATAAAAACTACTAATTATGCACCAGGGACACGTTACATCAACAGAACTATTAATTAATAATATATATCTATAAATGTGTAGCAGGCGGGAAAAGGTCTGCGTTTTTTGTGAACATAACTATTATTAAAACGATTAAATCAGTATTCACACGGCAGCCCATTTTTACACCAAATTAAAAAAGTCTTAGTTTACAAATTACTCACGGAGATATTTCAGTGAGCCTGGAAATAGATTCTACTCGAAGTTTGAGCCGCAATATCATGCTTATTGTAAATTAACAGCGTTAGTCTGTAAAACATTGGCTAGGGTTGGAGTCGGACGTTGGGTGACTGCTCCTAAGTTCTCTCAGAAATTAGATTTTAACTTCAACGCATGTATACCTTGTCCATCCGTATAAAAAAATAAAACATTTCACAGACAATAAAGCAAAATTTACAGACGCTTTATAGATTAACTTACCAGCGTAGGCTACTCCTGGGGCCTAAACGTTACGTCTCTCACCCCCCTCCTCGTCTGCTTCATAACTGCCTGCCTGCTAACGTTAACTTACTGCAGCTGCGGGAGGAAAACGGGACATTCAGATGTTCTTACAGAAAGTTAGTAACTCAAGCGTGTTTAATACTCGAAAATACAACATTTGAAAGGTAACTAAGCCCAATTTAAATATATATTGTACCATTATTATACCTACCAGCGTACTCTGAGTCTTTCACGACGACTCTCTTCCCGCCTGCTTTACCGCCTGTGCCGCTGCGGGGAGTAAGACGGTAAAGTGTTTTTTTTTTTTTACCATGTAAATAACATTACAATAAAACGTGTAAGGAAATCAAGATAATTCTATGCGTGCGTTATCTTTACTTACCAATTTAACTTTAAACTGTATTGTTTCTTCTTTCAGTTGGTTCTGCAAGTGTCTTCTCTTCAGCAAATTCAACACAACAAAAAATTACCGCCTTTTGTTAAATTGGCCAATCAGCGCTGTTGTCAAGGCAGAATTTCAAGCGCGACCAATCATTTTTAAACAGAGACGCAGCGAATAATTTAAATAAATTGAAATTCTGAGTTTATAACACTTACAATCTTAATTCAAAAGATGTTTGCTTCCAATGAGTAAGTTAAACACACCTGTTTAAGTGTTGATGAAAAAACTGGGTGTTTTAAGTAATGTCAAGTTATGATAACTCGATGTCTTTATTAATGATAACATTAGGGTTTACGGTGCATGCATCTTTACAGGGAATATGAATTTATGTGTACACAATATAAGATCTCGAACAAAAACTGAAAATCAATCTATCATCCTCAGTACAAATCTATTGTAATCCTTCCTTCACCCTCCCCAAACTGCAGTGTGTTCCTCTATATCCCCAGTCCTATAAGCATAACACTGCACTAAAACTAGTAACAGATCACTGCACAAACCACAGAAACAATTCTTAACTTTTTCCACCCCAGACTATTCTGCTGCACTTTACTTTATTACACTCCCTCCACCATAAGCACTGCACTCAACACAGTGTCGCAGTGGTATACGGACATCATAAGTCTGCTCAGGTCATTGGTTCAGAATTAATTAATTTGTCTGCTATTTCTTTGCACAGTAGCTAGGTGTCACTAGTGAGCAATGCTGAATGAAGCTTCGAGTAATGAACCTTTGGGTGAAGCCAACGCTATCTCACGACCAATTCGTACGAATTTGTACGAATGATTAAAAGGTGGCTAATTCGTACGAATTCATACGACCTCACTCGTACGGATTCGTACGATTTGTCTAAACCCACGTGATGGGTAGGTTTAGGGGCGGGGTCAGGAGTAGGTCATTCGTATAAATTCATACGAATTTGGAATTCGTAAAATATGTACGATTTAGCAAAAATCCTACAAATTCGTACAAATTCGTACGAGTGAGGTCGTATGAATTGTTACGAATTAGCCACTCGTACAAATTCGTACGAATTGGTCGTGAGATCGGGCTGGTGAAGCAATGGGCTGAGAGGTCTCAGTTTGCCATCACTAGTGTGGCATAAACTTAAAGCAAAACATAAACGTAGAAGTAGACATGGACACAAAGCTTCCCAAACAGTGGTACAGTGGAACAAAACTTGACAAAGACACATGGCAAACATGAGGGCTTAATTACACAGAAGACTAATGACAAGACAAGGGACACCTGTGAACAATGAACCAATTACAACATGACACATCCGACAAGGGAACACATGGCAAGATCACATGACAAGACAAAGAAACATGACAATGACATGAAACGTGACCAAGACAAGACCAAACTGTGACAATGAGTTATAAACATATGCTGCAGGTTGGTGTCTCTCGGTCTCTAGGAAGAGGTTTGGTAAGTTTAAATGTATGTTCTACACACAGTCGGGTGATCAGTCCATATCATCAGTATCATGAAGGGTGTAGAGTTGCGATCATTGCTACGCTGGACTGGAGGATGCTGAACTGTGGTTGCACCAGGAGTGTCCTTAAAGTGTACCGAGCAGCTGGGTCAGATTAACCTTCACAGGGGCCTTTACAGACAGGCAATGTCTGGCGATGCAGAGGTGCTTTGTGGACTGAGCTGCACTGCTGGAGGGGTCGTAAGGGTCAGATTAGATCACTTTATGCTGGGCCAAATATGGTCACCAAAAAGTCCAGCGCGCTCGGTTGCCTTGGTAACTTAATATCACTCCGCCGCTGCTGTAGACTGTGTTAATAAATACAGGGAACAAAGTATAACTATTGTAATGCGATGAAAGGGTAGTTTGATTTATAACATTATTCTCTCAACAGACATTTACATCGATAGTCTGGTGTTATAATTTATTTGCTTTTGGTGTACTGTGGAGTGGGTAAAACTGTTTTTAATGGCAGGCTAGCATATACCCTTGACTCGTGCTAAACTATGCAACTGCAAGGACTGGATACATTTTTTTGAAAACTCTCTCCACTGATAAATAACACCCAGGCTAACTTGGAAATGAGTTCTGATGCCCAAAATCCTGAACCACCTCTTTAAGGTTTGCCCATGCATTATTTCTTTGTCAAACCTCTTTCAAATGATTAAAGGCATCGTATGGAACAGATAGAGACAAAACACGATAAGAAAAGGTTAAACGTACAGTATGTAACTTTTGGCCACCAGGGGTCACTCAATCAAAATAATAGCAAAAGACGTATTCTGATGACGTCGTGAAAGAGCGTGTGCTCATGGGAGTTGTTGTCGTTGTCGAGAGAGAGAGAGAGAGGGAGTGCGCGCGCGAACCAGCTACGATGTTCATTGGGACACGCGCGATCTGTCATTCAGCCATCTAGCATCTCCAGCAGATAACATGTTCACTGACGAGGTAATGTGTTGCTATTTATATTATATCTCTATTCTTGTTACGTTTAGTTACGGCTATAAACTTTATGTAATGCCATTGTAATGAACACGCGCGCTCTGTCGCTCCCCACATTCCTCACTCATTCTAATAGTGTTTTTAAAATCACGTCTCTTTGAACGGAGAGATATATGAATTATCAGGGCTATTGAATCAATATTCCATCTAGCTAGTATTAATAGATGTTAAAAAACACGGTCACCTTTCATTAATAATTATAATTACGTTTATACTATGATATTGAAAAAGATGGTGAACTGCATATGAAGCTACTTTCTGCCGCTATATCTACAACAAATGTGAATTTACATTATACTATACATGAGAGCTAGTCCGTCTGCGTTTTGCACATGCCATCATCGTTTCACAACATATAAGTTACGGATAGATATAGTTAGCTGATTGGATGCTTACTTGTTTATTAGAATGCAAGCGAGATCGGCATCTCTCTGTAGTTCCAGTTAGTCACGAAGCTCGTGGAAATGCAACTCCAATGTTAACGCGAGTCATGTCTCTTCTCCTGTCCCAAAACCCTTCTCGAGTCATTTCTGTCACCCGTGCGTTTCCGCTTCACGGATCTGCCTCCAGCAGCAGAACGTGCAGGCAAAGCATAATCATGGTCCATTATTGATATCCAACTATTGATTCTTTATCGTCTTCTTTTATTTTAGTGACGTGCGTCCGGTGTTTACATTTGCGTTTGGCGGTTTTTCGCCGGGATCCGCACGAAGTTAGAGAAACTAGAGTCAAAGGTTATATGACGTCTTAGACGGGCGACGAAACGGAAATAAAGACACGGTCCGTGTCTTCAAATTAAAATATAAATTTCTCCGGATTTGAAAGTTGGTGGGAACTTTTGGGATAATGTTAGTACACAACTAAAAGAAATATATAACATAGATACAGTTATTTTTGCTATTTTGAAAGCCGAAAAGTTCCATATTGTGCCTTTAAGTCATCGTCCACACATTCGTTTATCTGTTAATAGGTCTGTCCCGTGAACTTTTGTGTTGACAGTCAACTACCATTAACATAAACTGTGCTTTGCATGAAGATGAAGTGGATGTTTTGCAGTTTATATTAATGAAAGGCCTCCAAACATATGTACAGTATGAATGGATGTAGATATATCTCTGTGTCTCTCTTTGCTGTTGCATCCAGGAAATCCAGAAGTCATTTTCTTGCCTAATTCTTAGGAAGGAGGTTAAACTCAACGTGTAGACCAATGAGAAGTCCTCTCCTTGGTGGTGGTGTGTGCAGAAGTCCTCATTCCTGCCCTATAAGAGGTTTATCTGATGTTGCCAAACAGTTTATGTTCATTCACCAAGGATCCAATCACAGTGTGGCACATCTTCTTCCACACCAGCAGTTGGAGAGAGACCCTGCCATAAACTGGATCCTGGACTGCCATCTTACCTTAATACATTCACCACATTATATTATATTATATTAAAACATCATTTTCTAATGTGTTGCAGAAGCTTTTAAATCCTTTACTGTGACAGTGTAATAACAAATCAATATTGCTGAACAAAAACTGGATGGAGAGAAACACCAGACAAAAGACAAGAGCAAACACTAGTGATGGGATGCTTGATACCGGGGCTCCCGACGCAGTTTTCAAAGCACTATTGTATCACACACTGTATCAATGCAGTTATCAAAATGACAATACCACGTGACTGATGATGTTTGAAGCTTCGAGCGTCATGGAGTATCGGAAGGTCGGGACAGCAGATTTGAAAAAATTGGTGCTTCGCGACTCCACCAGATGCATAAAAAGGGAGATTATTATGGATGATGCATTATTTAAATTATTTAACACTACACTTCCCTATAGCATAATTTATATATTTTTTTCAAAAACAGAACTTATTTTCAAATTACAATAATTTTGATCAGATTCAGGATATTTTATATTATTGATCAATATGTGAATCCGTTGACCAGGCTACACATGACACTAGTTGTGGTCTCATTGGCACAAATTAATTTAGATGAGATTAGATAGAACTGTATTGATCCACACTTGTATGTCAAGGACTTCCTAAACGTTGTTTGGTCACATGCTTTTTCTGCTCTGCGATTATAAGTTAGACATGGTGGAGAAAACAAGTCTGAACACCAGATCACTAATCCACACTGTGTTAAAGGCATCGGGTAATGAACTTTTTTCCGGCACAATTTGATGAAAGACTCAAATTCTTCAGAAAGCCTCAGTATCCCATCACTAGCAAACACATTTAAAGGCAGTTCTGATGAGCTTCATGTGCGCTGAGCTGGTTAACTCATCAGCTGAAAAGAGTTTCCCAGCAGAAAACACAAAAACACAAGCAAGATAAACACACAGACCTGTGAAACGTGACAAATACATATCATTTTCTTTAGTAGACCATGGAAGTCATTTTTATTAGGGATGCGTTTCAACTTATTAGCTTGCTGCTTTTTCCACTATTCACTTATTCTGAATAGATTTTTTTTTTTTTTTTTGCTTTAAACCACATTGGTGCTGTGAGAAGGGTTAAAACAAACAAACATGGTAAATGTAAAGGTTACCAGCATTTTTCCTTTTTCAAAACATCTTTTTTATTGAATTCTGTCCTGCTTTTTCCTAGAACTGCTTCATGAAACTCCTTGAACTCTGAGTAAAGGTGGTGTAACAGGTAGAACAGCTAAAACTGAAAGCAGAAACATACAAGACCTTTACATCGACAAGAAAAGAGGCTGAAGAACCAGCATAAACCAGTGGGATATTTTCATAGTAAGTACAAGTTTATGCTAATGGATTTTCTGTTTACTGTGTCTTGTGTCTTTGTATGGATAAATGATGTGAATTTTCCTAATTGATAAACTATATTGGCAGGACTAATATCTTTCTGGATAGAATGAGTCTCAGTGAGAAAACAGAGGAGAGATGTTCTCAGTCCCGGAGATCTCCTGAACCCAGCTGTGTGTCTGTGAAGAGTAATAGATCTATGGATAATCCTTGTGAGTTCAGTGATAAACCTGCGGCCACTGATCCTGTGTGAGTATAAACATATTAGATCAAGTAGGTTATTTAACTGCTAATAAAGCCTATATCAGTTCATGTGTAAACAGTCATTACAAAATATACACAGAGGGATTACATTTTGTAACTTAAATTTTAATTCTGTATAATTATCAAATCTATGGAAGTGCCCCAATTATTTCTAGTGAAACCAATTGCCATTATGAATCGTGAGAATTAACAACAAATACTTCAGTGATTACCAGAGATGGAGACTTCTGAACATTAAATAATTAATTAACCATCAATGTCATGTAATTCTTTATATGGATAAATTATGTGAATTTTCCTAATTTATAAACTATATTGGCAGGACCAATATTTTGCTGGATAGAAAGAAGAGCGATGCTGCTTCTAAAATGAGTCTCAGTGAGAAAACAGAGGAGAGATGTTCTCAGTCCCGGAGATCTCCTGAACCCAGCAGTGTGTCTATGAAGAGTAAAAGATCTATGGCTAAATCTATTGGTTTCCGTGATAAACCTGCGACCACTGATCCTGTGTGAGTATAAACATATTAGATCCACTCAAAAAAATAAATTGTTGAATGAACGTGATTTAATCGTAGCACCCATTATGCATCTAATCAAATCAAGTAAACTTGAGCTACTTTGAATATTTTATATGAACACAATATACATTTGTAGATTCAACATGATTGTAATATGTCACTGTAACTTCTTTACAACTAATTGAATCAAAATGTTTATATATATAGCTCATGATATAAGGGCCAAGAGCTCAACTAAAGCAAACACTGATCTCCATGATGGTGTATTAAAAATTATGGTTTTCTCCTTCAGTGATTCTGCTTGTTAACATCAGGTGTCTTTAATAATGCTCAATCAACTACCAAAACAAGACATTAACTAGTTTATGTAACAAGGCAGAATCTTGTTGAATTGAAGTGCTTTACTGACGTTCAGTGGATAAGAATAAATTTGATTAGACTAACACAACACAAACATTTTAATTTAAATTAGTTGTAAAGAAGTTACATTGACATATTACAATCATGTTGAATCTACAAATGTATATTGTGTTTATAAAATATTCAAAGTAGTTCAAGTTTACTTGATTTGATTAGATGCATAATGGGTGCTATGATTAAATCACGTTCATTTAACAATTTATTTATTTAACTGATAATAAAGCCTATATCACTTCATGTGTAAACATTCATTACAAAATATACACAGAGAGATTACATTTTCTAACTTAAATTTTCATTCTGTTTAAATATCAAATCTATGGCAGAGCCCCAATTATGTCTAGTGAAACCAATATATGCCATTATGCATTGTGAGAATTAACAACAAATATTTTAATCATTCCCAGAGATGGAGACTTCATTACCAGAGATGGAAACCATCAATAATTCTTTAAATGTGCAAGTTATTATATGTCTACAGTACATCATTAATCTACAGTAGGCCAATGTAGGCAGAGGTGGAAAGTATAACTATTCGTTGCTAACGAGTTAATTTTTCACTGTAATGGAACTGTTATTGGTATAAATCATAGTGCTTTTGTATATGCTATGCTACACATCATGTGCAAAAGGGTTATACAATATAAACAGTACATTCTAAAACAAAACTGATTGTTTTCTATTTTAAAGCAGAAGTTAAAATCTCTAAATTAAAAATGTAATTCATAAGAACATACTCCAATTACAATCGTCAATTTACAATTACTGTTCTTATAAAAATAACATTTCTTGTACTACTGTAATGTACTGTAATACATTAGGAATTGTAAATCTATATTTATTGTCCAACAATTGCTTTATCCAAATAAGTCATAATTTTTGCACTTTTTATCTGTTGCGCTCCGCCTGTTTGATGCGCCTGTATCTGTGAAGTACACAATCATTTCTATTTTGCATAAACACTTGCCCTGACAGCGAATTAATCTCTGTTAATGCTTGTGATTCACTTGCTGTCAGGGAAAGTGTTTAAGCAAAATAGAAATGCTTTTGTAACTTTCTATAATTTACAGATAAAGATGCCTGTAATCTGCTAAAATATTTTTTTTACAGTGAAGGTGTTTGATCTTAATAATTCAGGAATTACCTGTAAAATAACAGTTTCTTGGTTTATTTAAAAAATATATTTTACTTTAATTGTATGGGTTTTTTTGGCTTCCAGTTGGTGTTTATAACTTTCTTCTTTCAGGTGAATACAATCAGAGTTATATTAAAAAAATGTCCTGACTCTTCCAAGATTTATAATGGCAGTGAATGGTGATATTTTGAAGCCCCAAAAAAGTCAAATCATCCATCCATGATAAAAGTATCTCCCTTTGCGGATAAATAAAGAAGTGTTTGTTTGGATTCTCCTGCCTCGTGCGATTACTACAGCCACTACTCATGATAGGTGCATTTCAGTTATACAATATAACAAGTACACTAATGCCCTTCTTTTTTTTTTCTTTTTTTTTGTCAATATCAACAGGAGAAAGAGACAGACATCAGAGACTGTAAAGAGTAACGACTCTTTGGAAAAACGCATTCGTTTCAGCAATGGACCAGTGCACACAGTCAAAGTCCTGCTCAAAAAAAGCATGAAGGTCAAGTATGAGAGATTATTTGAGGGAAACAAACTCCAAGGGAATGAAACCCTCCTGAACAGAATCTTCACACAGCTCTACATCATAGAGGGAGAGAGAGAAGGAGTGAATGAAGAACATGAGGTTTTAAAGATGGAAAAAACAGCCGGAACACAACACTCACAAGACACTCCAATCTCCTGCAATGACATCTTTAAAGCCTTGCCTGAACCAGGACGTGAGAAGAAAGAACAAATCAAGACTGTTCTTACTAAAGGCATCGCTGGAATCGGGAAAACCGTCTCTGTGCAGAAGTTCATTCTGGACTGGGCCGAGGGGAAAGCCAATCAGGATGTAGATTTCATGTTTGTGCTTTCATTTCGAGAGATGAACTTGATCCGAGATCATCAGTACAGTCTTCACAGACTTCTGCTGGACTTTCATCCTGAACTTCAAGATCTGGACTCAAAGATTTATGAGGAGTGTAAAGTTGTGTTCATCTTTGATGGTCTGGATGAAAGCAGAATGACACTGATGTTTCCAGACGCTCAGAAAGTTTCTGATGTGACTGAGACTTCATCAGTGGGTGGGTTGATATCAAACCTCATTGAAGGAGATCTGCTTCCCTCTTCTCTCATCTGGATCACCTCCAGACCAGCAGCAGCCAATCAGATCCCCTCCAAATACATCAACCGTCTGACAGAGATTCAGGGATTCAATGATCCTCAGAAGGAGGAATATTTTAGGAAGCGAATCAGTGACGAGCATCAAGCCAGCAGAATCATCTCACACATCAGAAGAGCAAGAAGCCTCCACATCATGTGCCACATACCCGTCTTCTGCTGGATCTCCTCCACTGTGCTTCAGAAGCTCCTGGAAGAAGATCTGAGTGCAGAAATCCCTCAAACTCTGACTGAAATGTACATCCACTTCCTGCTGATTCAGATCCAACGAGGAATCAGAAGTATGAAGAGAGAGATCCAGAGAAACTCCTGCAGTTCAACAGAGAAGTGATTGTGAAACTTGCTGAAGTGGCTTTCCATCAGCTGATGAAGGGCAATGTGATGTTCTACGAGGAGGACCTGATTGAGAGCGGCATAGACGTCACTTATGTCTCAGTGTATACTGGGATTTGCACTGAGATCTTTAAGGAGGAATCTGTGATTTATCAGAGGAAAGTCTACAGCTTCGTTCATCTGAGCGTTCAGGAGTTTCTCGCTGCTTTCCATGTGTTTTACTGCTATTTAAGAAGCACCTTGGAGACACTTAAGGTTTTTGATTTAATGCATAACTTGCTTAGAGGAGCAGTAGATAAAGCCCTTGAGAGTGAGAATGGACACCTGGATCTGTTCCTGCGGTTCCTGCTGGGCGTCTCACTGGAGTCCAATCAGAGACTCTTACAGGATCTACTGACACACACAGAGAACAGCTCAGAGAGCATCAGGAAAACCACTCAGTACATTAAAGAGAAGATTAAAGATGGACATGGACTCTCCACTGAAAGATCCATCAATCTGTTCCTCTGTCTGCTGGAAGTGAAAGATCAGACTCTGTCCAGAGAGATTCAGGAGTTTGTGAAATCAGACAAACACTCAGAGAAGAAACTCTCTCCTGCTCACTGCTCAACAATCTCCTACGTGCTTCAGATGTCAGAGGAGGTGCTGGATGAGCTGGACCTCAAGAAATACAACACATCAGATGAGGGTAGAAGAAGACTGATACCAGCTGTGATCAACTGCAGAAAAGCCCTGTGAGTGTTTCATAATGTATTACATTGAAGAGTTTCTCAATATAATTACAATCGTTGATAACATGTACATCTTAAGTATATTTTGATTATTTTAAAAAAGTATTTTTTACATGAATGATGCTGATATTATTAAAATCCTAATTGCAGAATGCAGTTAAAAAATATACATCTTATATCTTTCAGTCTTGCTGGCTGTAATTTCACTGCTCAGTGTTGTGAGAGTTTGTCATCAGCTCTTCAATCCTCAAACTCTGTCCTGAGAGAACTAGATCTGAGTAACAATGATCTGCAGGATTCAGGAGTGAAGCTGCTCTCTGATGGACTGAAGAGTCCAAGCTGTCAGCTGGAGATACTTAGGTTTGACTTTTACATTGAGTCATTCATATGTTGATACGCGTTTACTGTTGATGTGTGTCTGTAGATGATCTGACTATGTGTCTGTAGGCTGTCAGGCTGTATGGTGACAGAGGAAGGCTGTGGTTATGTGTCTTCAGCTCTGAGTTCAAATCCCTCACACCTGAGAGAGCTGGATCTGAGCTACAATCACCCAGGAGATTCAGGAGTCAAGCTGCTCTCTAGAAAACAGAAGGATCCACACTGCTCACTGCAGATACTTAAGTATGTACGATCTCTGCATTTAATAATTAAATCCATATTCATATTGTATAGCATAATGTAATTTTACTAGAGCATATACAGTTGGTACTCAACCAGAATAATACTTTTAAGTTAAAATTGGGATGTGTATTTGCTGCCTTTTACCGCTAAGAATTGCTACAATCACAGACTTTGAAAAGTGTCAGTTTATTCTCTCTATTGCGTAATCTGCCGTGGTTTGCTGAGAACTGGTAGCAGATGAATTCGAGAGAAACATTATAGTTAAACGACTTCTTAATCACAATACTGAAATTAAAGTACAAATTTAGAACAGAAACAAATGTCGGCTTCTATTATTGCATCAAATTTAAGCAAAGTAGGTTAAACGTTAACATTGTGTGCCCAGTTTTTCTATAGGCTAATCTTAGGTTATGCGTCTATATAATATACAGGCTGTTATACTTTGTTTCAGTTAATAAATCTACTAACAAATTAAAATAACGGTGAAATAAAGTAGGCCTAAACAAAATTATCTTTTCATTGTCAGGACTTGTTAACCGCTATTAGTCGGTAGCAGTTCTGTTTAAGCATTCTTTATTATTTTAAGAATTAAATATATTAAATAAAGAATTATTTTATTTAATAAATAATGAATACATCGCACCAGAAAATTAAGATTATGAAGCTCGTCTTTAATCTGCTAAATTATTGTTTTGCTAATCATTCACAAAATTGAGATGATTGACAGTGATACCCATAGCAACGAAATACAATTTTCAAAACTGATCCATAGGCGGATTCTTAAAATTTTGTTGACTTGAAAAATTATAGACTAACTAAATAGTATTTCTTTCAATATAAAAACCAATGAAATTATAACCCTATCATACATTTCAAGGTTTAAATAAAGAGTCAGGAAAGTTTATTTATTTAAAACAGGGTTGGATCGACTGTTTTTTCCCTTGAAAAATGAGAAATCTTATTCTTCCGACATTTTACAATTTGTATTGCCAAAGAAATTTCAGCTTTGCTGTGTGGGCTACAATTAAATCAGTACAAAATGAAAATAGTAAAGGGCAACATAAATCAAGAACAGGCGATTTTCTTTGCCTCTCTCTCGCAGAAGCGCTGGATCTCAAGTTTATTTTGTCTCCCCTCGACATTAAATGTTTCAGATAGAAACGCATCATACAGCTAATAAAACTAATGTGTTGCTGCGTGTCACCAATGACAAAAAAAACCCAAAACAACTGTAACAAATTATTTAGCCTTTGTTGCTTAAAAGAAACAGAATGCCTTGTTGAATTCACCTTACACTTTACACCTTACGATAATAAGAGGTTGATCGCAAATAAAAGATCTCTGTATCTGCTGCTCTCTCACATTCGTTTAGTTGGCATGAATGCGTTTCGTCAACAGTTCATGTTTAGATAATGCCATATTGTTAACAATCATACACACTGCTCGAACATTCTAAACTCTATAAAACAAGATAAACAACTGGATTGAACACTTAAAAAAAAGAAAGAAAAGAAAACCTTTAAATACAGCCAATTTAATAAGATATAGGGTCTACATTTGGACACATCGAGAGATTTATCCTGAAATGAACTTTGCCTGCTCTTTAAGATAAAATCGTATCATCTGGCTGGCTATCCGACACTCTCCATATGAAACAGAAGTGATTAACACCTTGTCCTGCACCCCCACCATAAAGCACTGAACTGCCCTTTATTTAATTTTTTTTTTAAATAGGCCTATCTTGAATGACATTGTAGGCCTATTCGTGCTTATGTTAAACTAAATGACATTTATAGAATAATTCTGAACTTAAATGAAACAATATCGCAACATTTCGACAATCATGTTTGAAATAATTTGATCTGTTTTTTATACATTTAAATTCAGGGCGATTTTGCTTCATTTAATTAGAGCGAGATTTTCACTCTTGTCCTTTCCTCATTGGGAAGCGCTCATACACATGTTTGCGTAGATCCTCAGGTGCCTCTCATTTTTTTCATATTGATTACATAATCAGATAATATTTATTCACATTTAAAACTTTAGATATTTTAACGCGCAGTTACCAAATTGTCTTTCTTTAATTAATAATCCAATTATTACTTTAACATGCAGTTTCAACTCCACCAAATCTTTGTTTTTTTCATTATTGTACAGCAAATGTCAATAGCTCTTGTTTTTGATTTTTCATGTTTGTTGTAGGCTTATTTGGAAATTACCATAGTTGTAGTATTTCATCCTTACTGTTAATTGACATTAGCCCCACTTACTTTTCAAAATGCCGCAATTGCTGCTGTTTTGCTAAATGTCCCTTTGTGCCACCTGTCGGACATTTTGCAAACAGCTTTGAAATTCGACTAGTTTATTTTTGGTTTATATTTGGTTATTTATTTTTGGTTTCAACATTATGGTTGAGTACCTATTGTAAGCAGCCGCTCATCTTGCTCTGGCATCAGCTGTTTTGGCATCCATCCACCTCCCCAACTCCACCAACATAATTTAGGCATCTTGCTAACATACTTATCGTCCAAATATTAGTAGTTCCACTGGGTGGGTATATCTAAGCTTGAGTTTAAGCTGCTTCCTTGAGCCCCTCCACTGCGGACAGCAAGCTAAATACACTTAATTTTAAAACAAATGGGCAAATTAACTCCTAAAATATATCAAATAATAATTTGTTTTACGTTTATATGCATATATCAAATCATTTTGTTCTCTTTTTGCTGTTCACTAGGGGTTTAAAAACACTACAGTATATTTCTTATAAAGCTGTTGACTGGGGACTGAACATATCAAGATATCAAAAATCTCAGGACATTGAGACATGCGGCTCTGTGAAGTTGCTTTAGAACAATATGTATTGAGAAATGTGTTATACAAATAGACATGACATGACTCTTTATATTAATATTCTGTATGTGAATATCTATTCATACTTCTTTAAAAGTGGTTTTGTCTTTATGTTTGTGTATCTACTTAGTTTGGATCACGGAGGGCCCTTCAGGATAAAATCAGGACTACGAAAATGTAGGTTCTTTCTCTGACACACTCTTGTACATTCCCAGCAGGCACAGGATATAGACCACAACGTCAGTCAGACGTTGGATTTTGGTTGAAAATGAAAGTTGGGTTGACGTCTAAATCCAATGTTTGTTTGATGTCAAGCTCCAACGTTGGGCAGTCATAGTATTTTGGTTGGAATAAACCAAACAAAAAGGTGAAATGCATGGCCGTACACTTATTACCAGCTTAACATAAAATTAACCAGATTTACTTTATTTAATTTCCGGTTTAATGAAATCATATTTTGTATTTTAAAGTCACCATGGTGGTGGTTAGCGTTTGCTTTAGTTGTGCTCTTGACCTTTGACACTTTATTATTAAATGTTCTCTGGCCGCTTCAAGAGTGTGTTTATAAAGCACAATTGTTGAAGCTAAGAAAAGCCATGAGATCAGGTGGTGTTGGCTGTTTATTGATGATGATGATATCATCATGTAATTGCCTGAATCCCTGATCTTATTCAGTGTCTAATGCTTTGATTAAAAAATACTTTTTTACTATTGGATTTAGTACTGTTTTATTCAAAATAGAAATTTGATTATACAGCATTGCTGTTAATCAAATAATATACTTGTTTTTTGAATACTATTAAGTGCAGAAAAACCTTTAATCTATGGTATTACTGGGACGCACACAGACATCAAGAAACAGCATATGAACCTCAACAATGGTGACAATCAAACCAAATATCCAGATAATCAGATCAACTCTGAGCATAAAACAAGCTACAAAAAAATCCAGCTGCATAATTTATTCATGCCACAATGCATGCTGGGAGATATGGGTGAGTTTTGATTGGTGGTACCCAGCATGCACTGCAGCATGAAGCATTTCATTAATTGTCACCATTGTTGAGAGTCATACACTGATTATTAATGTCTAAGTAATTATGCAGAGGAAAAAGTTTAATGCACTAAATGTTTGTAAAATCCTTTATATTATTTGATAAACGGCATTGCTCTCATGCTATAAAATTAAAAGGCTTCAGTCATAAAACCACATTAAAAACACAAATTCAACATAATCTAAACATTAGACACTAACATCAGGAATTCAGGCTTCATCATCAATAAACAGCCAACATCACCTGATCTCATGGCTTATTGGCCACAATAAGTGTGCTTTATAAACACACAATTAAAGCAGCAGAGAAAATTTTATAATAAAAAGTCAAGGGGCAGGAGTCCAACTAAAGCAAACACTAACCACTATAATGGTGACTTTAAAATACAACTATTAATTTCATTAAACCGGAAATGAAATAAAGTATATCTGGTTAGTAATAAGTGAAGCTGGTAATGCTGTTTGAGTTGTTTAATCCTCCTCTGCTGAGATCTTCACAGATTTAATGTGCTGCCATGCATGTCACATTTTTTTGCGGTGCTTATTCCAACCAAAATTCAACATCTGTCTGACGTTGGAGCTTGACGTCAAACAAACGTTGGGTTTAGACGTCAACCTGATTTTCATTTTCAACCAAAATATGACGTCTGACTGACGTTGGATTAGTTGGAGGCCAACGTCTTCCTGACGTCACATTGACGTACTGTGCCTGGTGGGTTTAATGAAAACAAATGAGACAAAATAAACTGCTTTTATTTGTACTCTTGTGTTTAGATGCCTGTGATCTCACACTGGATCCAAACACAGCAAACACTCATCTCGTTCTGTCTGAGGGGAACAGAAAGATCAAATATGTGAAAGAGAAGCAGCCATATCCTGATCATCCAGAGAGATTTGCTGATAATCCTCAGGTTCTGTGTCGAGAGAGTCTGACTGAACAGTGTTACTGGGAGGTTGAATGGGGCTCTGGGGTTGTTGAACGGATTGGCTGGGCTCGTATAGCAGTGGCCTATAAAGGAATCAGCAGGAAAGAAGGCACTCTCTGTAAGTTTGGATACAATGACAAATCCTGGTGTATTTTCTGCACTGGTAATGGATTTTTTGTCTGGCACAATAATGAGAGCAACAACATTTCAACCCATGAACCAAAATCTAAGAGAGTAGGAGTGTATCTGGACTGGCCGTCCGGCACTCTGTCATTCTACAGCGTCTCTGACACACACACACTCACACACTTACACACATTCAACACCCCATTCACTGAACCAGTCTATGCTGGATTTAAGGTTTTTGAGTCTGAACTGTCTCTGTGTCAGATTTAACAACAAACACAGGCTTTCTACAGGAGTTGACTTGTAACACTGAATATTTCTCTTCTCACGCAAGTTGCACACAGACGATGAATGGATATGCACATTCACACTGGCATGGGGACATTTCTCAAAAAAGGCATTTTGTTAAGATAAAAGTTAACGATAAAAGCATCTAATTAAAAATAAATAGATCTCATATTTATCCTGTCCAGCATTTGTGCAGAACAGCAAAAAATACAATTGTACTCAATTAATTATACTTAATTCTCTGTCTGTTCATTATGTGCTGAAATGGCATTGTACTGTATTTATTATGGCTAATAACTTTTGGTTGTAAAATGTATAATGGCCTCGGAGGATGTTATGAAAAAAACAAGAATAGTCACTAAAGTCACTAAACATTTCCAATCCCTCATCCACCCTGAATTTCCTTTATTAATTGTCTGCAAGAATCATGCCACCACTTTGTTGGAAAAAACTATATACACATAATTGTGGACGTCTTCAAGTCAAGTCAAAGCGTTTATTGTCATATGCACAGTGAGGAAAAAACAAGTTTTCCCTGTGCAATGAAATTCTTTCTTTGCTGTCCACAATGAATGCCAGGACTAGTGCAAAGTACTTATAAAAAGAACAAACACAGACACATACACACTCAGAAAAAAAATAAAAAAAATGCTATAAAAATAATTAGACTTTAGAATTAGGATTAAATATAGTATATCTATGTATGCAAATGTGCAATACTGATTTGTGCAATACAATAATATTTTAAAGTGCAATTTAAGTGCCTCTCCCTAATAAATAGCAACAGTATTAACAGATGTGCAATTATGCAACAATTTGTCCACAAATTCTACTATGAAATGCGACTAATCTATGTCCACTGGTTATCTATTTAAAAGTCTGATAGCTGATGGGTAGAATGAGTTTTTAAGTCTGGAAGTCCTACATTTCACACTTCTATACCTCCGTCCCGAGGGTAGAAGTGCGAACAGTCCATGCTGGGGGTGGGTAGGATCCTTAATGATAGAGGCAGCTCTCCTGTGTACTCTGCGATGGTAAATGGCCTGCAGAGAAGGCAGTGGAGTCTTGATGATCTTCTCTGCAGTTTTCACAATTCTCTGCAGACGTTTGCGGTCCCTCACTGTAGTGTTTCCATACCACACGGTAATACAGCTTGTCAAGACGCTCTCCACAACGCAGTTGTAAAAGTTATGGAGGATCTTAGTCGACATGCCAAACCTCCTCAGTCTCCTAAGGAAGTATAGCCGCTGTTGTCCCTTCTTGACCAGCTGTGTGGTATTGTGTGTCCAGGTGAGGTCCTTACTGATGTGGACCCCCAGATACTTAAAACTACTCACCCTCTCTACTTCGAGCTCTTGGACAAACAGTGGCTGATGAGTACTCTTCTTTTTCCTCATGTCCACTATCATCTCCTTTGTCTTGTCCGAGTTGAGGGTAAGGTCATTTTTCTCACTCCATGTTACAAGACTGGCCACCTCCCTCCTGTAGGCTGCTTCATCCCCGCCAGTGATACGTCCCAACACTACGGTGTCATCAGCGAACTTCAAGATGACGTTGTCCTTATGGGAAGCGACACAGTCATGTGTGAATAGTGTGTAAAGAATAGGACTAAGAACACACCCCTGTGGGGTGCCAATATTTGTTGTGATAGTGGCTGAAGTCCTATTTCCAATCCGGACAGACTGCGGTCTGCCTGTCAGGAAATCTAGAAGCCAGTCGCAGAGTGTGGGATGTAATCCAAGTTCAAACAGTTTATAAGTGAGTTTATGAGGAATGACCGTATTGAAAGCGGAGCTATAATCGATAAATAGCATCCTAAGATATGTGTCCTTATCTTCCAAATGAGAGAGGGAAATATGGAGAGCATCAGCAATGGCATCCGAGGTGGACCTGTTGGAACGATACGCATACTGCAGGGGGTCCAATTTGTCAAGCATACTGCTCTGAATGTGGGCCAGCACCACTCTCTCAAAGCACTTCATAATGATTGAAGTGAGTGCTACCGGTCTATAGTCACTCAGGCAGGTCGGCGGGCTCTTCTTGGGAAGGGGGACAATAGTTGTAGCTTTAAAGCAAGTGGGAACGGTGCTCTGACTGAGGGAAAGGTTAAAGATAGATGTAAATACATCAGTCAGCTCAGTAGCACAAGCTTTGAGAGCCCGCCCAGGAATGTTGTCTGGGCCTGCTGCCTTACGTGGGTTAATCCTCCTCAGTGCTTTATGTACCACAGCTGATGAAACAGTTAAAGGGGGGGGGAAATGATTGAGTGCTGCAACTATGTGAATGACTTCTCTCTTTATTGGCACTGGGGATCTCAAAGCGAGCAAAGAAAGTGTTTAAGTCATCCGGTAGGCTGTCTGAGTAGTTGACAGCACTCGTGATGGTCCTAAAATCTGTAATGTGCTGGAGGCCCTGCCACATCTGCCCGGCGTCAGCAGTAGAGTAGAAACTGTCCAGCTTCTCTCTATACTGTCCTTTAGCTGCTATTATGGCTCTTCTTAGTCCGTACTTTGCAGCTTTGTACTCTATCTCATTGCCAGATGCAAATGCATGAGATCGAGCACGCAGCATACAACGTACCTGACTGTTTATCCAGGGCTTCTGATTGGGGAACTTCCTGACTTTTATGGTGGGTATGATGTTATCAACACAAGTGCTAATATACCTTGTCACATATTCAGTGTAATCCTGAATGTTGACAGAAAAGTCCTCCCGAGTGGCTGCAACCTTGAACACATCCCAGTCTGTCAGAGCAAAACAGTCCTGCAAAATTACCTCATTCTGCGGGGTCCAATGCTTAACTTGTTTAATGACAGGATTTGTTTGTTTGAGTCTTTGTCTATAAACCGGGTACAGAAACAAGGAAATGTGGTCTGAAAGTCCAAAGTGGGGGCGGGGGGCAGCCCTATATGCACCACGTATGTTACTGTAAACATTGTCTAGTGTATTTTTATCGCGAGTGGGAATGTTCACATGCTGATAGTATTTAGTAAGCACAGTCCGTAGATTACACTGATTAAAATCACCAGCGGCAATAAAAACAGCATCGGGGTGAGAAGTCTCTAGTGCACTAAAAACATCATAAAGCTTGCAAAGTGCTGCCGCTGAATTGGCTCGCGGAGGAATGTAAACAGCGGCCAAAAACACAGCAGTGAATTCCCTCGGTAAATAGTAGGGACGGCATTTCAGTATTAAAAACTCCACGTCTGGTGAACATTGTTTATAGACAGTCTGTATATCTCCGCACCACAAGTTATTAATGAATACACACACACCTCCACCTTTCGTCTTACCGGAGGCTGTTGTCCGGTCTCCCCGGTGCACAGAGTGAGTCAGTAGCTGAACAGAGGATTCCGGGACTTTCTCTGAGAGCCAGGTCTCTGTAAAAATCAGAGCACAACACTCCCTTACCTCCCGTTGTGATGTGATCCTTGCTCTCAACTCGTCTAGTTTGTTTTCTAGAGACCGCACGTTAGCTAACAAAAGGCTGGGTAGTGGTGGCCGGCTAGCGCGGGCTTTTAGCCTAGCATGGAGCCCTCCCCTCTTGCCTCGCTTGCGTCGCCGTCTCCGGAGCGCTCTCCTTGGATCAGCCTCCTCGCTCAAACCCGGTGCTTCGAGGCCCACCTGGGAGTGGTGGCGGTAGTTTCGGGAGCGAGAAATGAGTTGTAACTCAAGCGGTATAAAACCGGTAAATTTAAGATGGTTAGCTGAATTGGCAATATCCAGTAATGCCTGTCTGTTGTATATTATCAATGCATGACAGTTATGCACAACAAAAGAAGCAAGAAACAAACAAAGATAAAAGAAAAACTGGCATTCAGGAGCGGAGTGAGCAAACACGTCTGCCACGGAGGGCGCCATGATTGAATATAAGTAAGTATGATTATTTACTTATTTATGCGTATTAATTAATTTTAATATATTTTATGTATTTGAAGGGAGCTGAGCGGAATTTTGTTAGAAATACACACAAAAGCAACAATGATATTACTTTACCAACATTTATTGTATTATTCTTAAAACATAATGCAAATTAAGCTCACAGCAATACATTGTTTCTGCTTTCAAAATTTGTTGAGGAACTAATGTAACGACAGACTTAGTTAATGAAAAATGTAGTACATGTAAAAATTTTAAACAAATTGTTAAACATGAATGGTTAAAACACTATATCTATTAAATAATAAAAGAACAAATGTGAAAAAAAACATGTCTTTATTGAATCAGCACTGTCTTGTACTTTTTATTTACAGTAAAGTTTCTGGCTCCGTTCAAACATTCAGTTGGTTTCCTTTTACCCAGCATTACATGTCGTTTTTGCCAAAATACCTTGCGAGATGCATTATGTAAGCAAAGTCAACAGTGATTACAAGGTGTTTAGTTTAATTTCTGACATGTTGTCTAATTGATGACTATTCTTGGGTGATGGTTTAGACATCTATTAAATTTTCACTGACAACCCAAACTCTGTGTCTATGACAGTCTTTACTCTTCTGATGTGTGAAGAAACTCCAGCAGTTTTCATCTCTTGACTGACAGATAGCAGACACACAAATACAGCACAGAATATACAGAAGATTTTTGGAAATCATAGAGACATTCAGCAGTAGTTACTCAATCGTCATGCTTCAGATGTCAGAGAGTGTTGTGTAAGCATCACAGGAGGCCGGTGAACCATAATAAGTCATAAGAATCACTGCAAGAGTCATTGAGATCCTCCTCCCAGCCAGCAGAGTCATGTGGGGCCCACATGGGTTTGACGTGGGCTATCTAACTGGGACCCAGCCAGTTTTGCACCCGGTTTCCATGTAGGCCCCACATGAGTTTGCCCAGATGAAATGAACACTGCTCAGTGTGCACACTACAGGCTGTTAAATGTAACACTGATCAGTGTTGGAGTTAATGAGATAATTAAGTGATTAAATAATGATTGAGCATTATTGATGAAAACCTGGTGTTAAAATGCAGAATCACTGAAGGAGAAAATTGTAAGCCACCGTTATGGCGATCAGTGTTTGCTTTAGTTGGACTCTTGACCCTTATATTTTCCCTTTGAATTTTGTTGGTGTGCTGTTATTGATTTATAGCAGTCAAATGCACAAAGAAAAGTGTGATCTGATAGTATTGGTTGTGTTTTGGCATAATCATGCTGAAATCAGATAAATGAAATTTATTGAGTTTATCTGGTTTAACTTATTAACAACAGCTTTATGATTCCATATTTTTTTATCCAAAATATTTTGTAAAATTGTTCTTACGAAAACACTTTCAATAGAATTTATTTAGAAACCAAGACATCAATAATCAGCCTGTGAATCTCAACAATGGTGACAATAATAATCCATGACGCAGTGGCTGCCACCAATTACAACTCATTAATGGCTCCCTTCATGCATTGCGGTATGAATAAATTATGTGGTTCCCAAACCTGTCTTGGCGCACCCCCGACACTGCACGTTTTCTTTTTCTCCCTAATCAAACACACCTGATTCAACTCATCAGCTCATTAAAATGTAATTTACTTTTCCTAATTGAATATTCTGCTCGTCACCATTGTTGAGATGCATTGACTAAATCTTGAGGTCTGGGTGTACCTAATAAAAATATTTTTTTAGAAACAACTTTTAAGAAATGCTATATATTATACCTAAAATTCTGGATATTTAGGCAGAATCAGTTATGCTGTAAGTAACCAACAGCATAAATGACTAAACATACGGTTGATATGATGACTGCCATATAACTAACACATCACTTTTTTTTCTTTGTTCATCTGGCAGTTATAAGTCAGATAGAACAGCCAAACAAATTTTAAAGTTAATAATATAAGGGTCAAGAGCCCAACTAAAGCAAACAATGATCGCCATAACGGTGGCTTACAATTTTCTCCTTCAGTGATTCTGCTTTAGGTGTCTTCAATAATGCTCAATCATTATTCAATCACTTAATTATCTCATTAACTCCAACACTGATATGTGTTACATTTAACAGCCTGTAGTGTGCACACTGAGCAGTGTTCATTTCATCTGGGCAAACCCATGTGGGGCCTACATGGAAACCGGGTGCAAAACTGGCTGGGTCCCAGTTAGATAGCCCACGTCAAACCCATGTGGGCCCCACATGGCTCTGCTGGCTGGGCTGTTTTCTCAGGATTGTGTGTGACAAAAGCAAATTAACTGGT
The DNA here is from genome assembly GCA_036326025.1 of Chrosomus eos. NCBI lineage: Eukaryota > Metazoa > Chordata > Actinopteri > Cypriniformes > Leuciscidae > Chrosomus > Chrosomus eos. The sequence continues at coordinate 42,728 of JAZAVI010000549.1, forward strand.
TCCTCCAAATGTACCGCTACTGCAATGTTTTTATTGCAAATATGCAGTGTTTTGTATTCCTGTATCGATCGACTCAGTTCAGTCTGATAAAACCCAGATCAACCCAGATCAATGTACTTTCAGTTTGCTCATTCATTAATGAATGGAAGAGGCATTAAATTCAATTCATTTGATCCCTTTTGTTCCCATTTACAGGGAATATGAATTTATGTGTACACAATATAAGATCTCGAACAAAAACTGAAAATCAATCTATCATCCTCAATAAAAATCTATTGTAATCCTTCCTTCACCCCCCCAAACTGCAGTGTGTTCCTCTATATCCCCAGTCCCATAAGCACAACACTGCACTAAAACTAGTGACCGTTCACTGCACAAAGTCACAGAAACAATTCTTAACTTTTCCCTTCCCAGACTGTTGCAGTTTACCTTATTACACTCCCTCCACCATAAGCACTGCACTCAACACAGTGGTATACGGACATCATAAGTCTGCTCAGGTCATTGGTTCAGAATTAATTAATTTGTCTGCTATTTCTTTGCACAGTAGCTAGGTGTCACTAGTGAGCAATGCTGAATGAAGCTTCGAGTAATGAACCTTTGGATGAAGCAATGGGCTGAGAAGTCTCATTTTGCCATCACTAGTGTGGCATAAACTTAAAGCAAAACATAAACGTAGACGTACACATGGACACAAAGCTTCCCAAACAGTGGTACAGTGGAACAAAACTTGACAAAGACACATGGCAAACATGAGGGCTTAAATACACACAAGACTATGACAAGACAAGGGACACATGTGAACAATGAACCAATTACAACATGACACATCCAACAAGTGAACACATGGCAGGATCACATGACAAGACAAAGAAACATGACAATGACATGAAACGTGACCAAGACAAGACCAAATCGTGACAGTGAGTTATAAACATATGCTGCAGGTTGGTGTCTCTCGGTCTCTGGGAAGAGGTTTGGTAAATTTAAAGTTTAAGTTCGGGTGATCAGTCCATGTCATCAGTATCATGAAGGGTGTTGTAAGAGCCATTTTGTCTTTGCTTAAAACCTTATGTAAAGTGTGTCCAGCAGGGGTCTCTCTTTTGGGTAATTGGTTGCTGAATATAGGTAGGAACCTTCCTTCAGGTGACATGTGTTGCTGGAGGGAAGGTGCACACAGTTTTTTGACCGCTAAGCTATGCTACACCGAGTTATTATGTGCCATGCTGCGCAGTAGGAAATCTGTACGGTGAAGGACTTGTAACTGTGGATTTATTGACTGTTTGTTGGACTCTTGCTTACTAGAAATGAGGACCAGTCACGGTAAAATAAATCTACAATGTAAGCATATTAAACATGGTGTGGACATTGCAGTGAATAACAACCTGAGCGAGCGCGTCCATTAACAAGCACCTTCCAGCAGCCATCAGCTGCTTAAAGTAATAGACTTGGCTGCTTACATTTAGTCAAAAAACTGTTTACTCAAAAGGAACTGAGTTTACCTATTTTTGCATTGGAGTTTTCATCATCCGTGGAACAAGATTGAGTGGATTGTTGGAGGAACTTTGCATCGATTTCGTTGGTAGCTGAGATCAACTGCAGCCACGACAGGAGGACATCTCATATCTGGATTATATGTGCGCATTTTTGCTTTTGGATCAGGGACCATCAACCAGCGTGAGGAAAGACACTGGAGCTGCTCTTCAAACGTCAACGGGAGCTTTGTTCATATGGCGCCCAACGTGAAGAGGTATGTTTAGTAGCGCTACTTATTGTTGAATGGCCATTTACCTTTGTGTGCACACAACATGGGGACATAAATCCAATGCATTGGTTGTCAAAGAGTATAACTTACTTTGCGAACTAAATTTATTGTTGCTTTGATCGTGCTTTGAATATTCAGTGGATTATGGAGCCGGCGGACACTGAGCACAGGTCTATGGAAGCGCTTCAGTTGAACACTGGTGTCTTTACTGATGTTGAAATGGACAAACAAAAACGTATTGTGAAATTAACTCCTAAAGCGTATGCAGAAAAGGTTGAAAGGTTGCAGAGTGATAGAAAATCTGTATTAACTTAAGCTACTAATTTAAGGAAAAAGATACAAGGTTTTATGCAACAAAGACAAGTAAAAGAGGTGCAAAATGCTTTTGGTGATCTTTTAGATTTGTGTGAAGAAGTAAAAGGTATTCATGGTTCTTTGATGGGTATGTTACCTGAAAGTGAGAAGGAAAAACATGACATATGGTTTAAGGCAAAAATGATTGTAAATAATGACTTTATTTCTGAAGTCAAAATTTGGGTGTCATGTAAGGAAAATGATGAAATTACTACAAATGAGGTCTTGAATGACAAAGTTGATGGGGTTAATCCTGATGATAGTATTTCCAATGTTGAAAGTAGACATCCAAGTAAAGCGAGTACATGCAGTAGTGTTTCTTCTGCCAGAATTAAAGCGGAGGCAAATAGGGCTGCGCTGCTTGTTCGTATGACAGCTTTAAAGGAAAGACAGGACTTGGAGGAGCAAGAACAGATGATTAAGAGGAAAAAGGAGCAACTGGAATTGAAAGCAATGCTATTAGAATCCAATGCTAAACTTGAAGTTCTAAAGGCCTCTGAAAATCGCAGTGTTTCTAATGCCTCTCATGGTGGGAAGTCTCAATTGGGAAAGGAAGACGCGGAAGCATCTGCAACTATATTAAATCCAATGGCAGAGGAGTTTGAACTTGTTGACTACAGCAAAACTGCAAATAAAGTACCAGCAGTGGATCCCTCTTTGACGTCTTATGTGCCGTATCGGGAAATTCGTCAGCAGCCTTGGCATGAACGTATGGACTCAGAAAGGTGGAATTCCCAACATGCACTAGGAGACCCATCAGTTCAACCTCGTAGACCTCAAGCATCTGAAATAATTTCTCGGCCTACATCAGTTCAACCTCGTAGACCTCAAGCATCTGAAATAATTTCTCGGCCCACATCAGTTCAACCTCGTAGACCTCAAGCATCTGAAATAATTTATCAGCCCACAGCAGTTCAACCTCATAGACCTTTTGCATCTGAAAGGACTTCTCGACCCACATCAGTTCAACAGGAACAACAAGCATCTGAAATAATTCCTTGGCCACAAATGGGGAGTCAGTATGGTGACATTGGCACTATAATGCAAAGGCAAAATGAAATCACAGCAGCTCTTGTCCAACAGCAACGTTGTTCATCTTTACCAGCCAGAGATATACCTTTATTTGATGGAGATCCTTTTCAGTATGTTTCGTTTATCAGGGCATTTGAAAAGGGAGTGGAGGAAAAGGCAAGCTGTAGTGATTGTTTATATTACTTGGAACAGTTCACTAGTGGGCAGCCAAAGGAGTTAGTACGTAGTTGCCTACACATGACCCCTGACCTTGGCTATGCTAAGGCAAAACAGCTATTGCAGGAACATTTTGGTAATAAGTACAGAATTGCCACTGCTTATCTGGAAAGAGCCTTGTCTTGGCCTTTAATAAAAGGGGAGAATGTCAATGGTTTGCAATCATATGCCCTTTTTTTGCGTGGTTGTTGCAACATCACTGAGGAGTTGCAATACCTTCAGGAGTTGGATATGCCAAGCAATATGAGAGCTATTATTTGTAAATTGCCGTTCAAGCTCAGAGAGCGGTGGAGAACTGTCGCACATAAAATTCTGGAAACTACGCAGTGTAGAGCTTTGTTCAAAGATCTTGTGGAGTTTATTGAAAGACAGGTTGGCATCCTAATGGATCCCTTGTTTGGCGATATTAGGGATTTGCCAACTGTCACAAGACCTGTTAATCGACCAAGGCTATCTCCAGAAGGCAGAGTTAGAGGAAACATCTTTGCCACTAACGTTGTAACAGTGGAATATGGTGAAACCTCTAAGAATATGAGGACAGAATTGCCACCAAACAATTCTAAAGTGATTCCATTATGTGTGTGGTGTGCTGAGCATCATGTATTGGAGTACTGTCAACAATTCAAAAGGATGAAGCAAAGGGAAAAGATAGACTTTCTAAAGGAGAAAGAGCTTTGCTTTGGTTGCTTGAGTGCTGGACACATGAGTCGTAATTGTGGCAAACGGTTGACTTGTAGGATATGTAGTCAGCAATATCCCACTGTGCTTCATGTTGATCGATATATGGCCAATTCAGAGGATGCGGAGGCATTCAAGTTCTTAGGATCTGCCGAAACATGTGGTCATATAGGGGCTGGAAAAGATCGCTGTTTGCTTTCTATCTTACCAGTTCAAGTCAAGGCCAGTAAAGGAGATCCGATAATCCAGACGTATGCATTCCTGGATCCTGGCAGTTCTGCGACCTTTTGTACTGAAAGTCTTATGCAGCGGCTTAATCTTTCTGGTAGAGGAACGCAGTTTCTGTTACAAACTATGGGACAGGAACGAGTTGTATCAGCATACGCACTCTCAGGTTTGGAAGTATCTGCTCTTGATGGTAACATCTTCTATCAGCTTCCACAAGTGCTCACACAGAAACAAATGCCTGTAAATTCTGACAACATTGTGTCTAAAGGAGATTTGTCTAAGTGGCCTTACCTGGCAAAGGTTAAAGTACCCAGCATTATGGCTAATGTCGATTTGTTGATTGGAAACAACGCTCCTAAGATGTTGGAGCCTTGGGAAGTCATAAACAGCCATGGGGATGGCCCTTATGCTATGAGAACGGCATTAGGTTGGGTCATCAATGGTCCTTTGCATTCAGGCAGTTTTGAGGCTGAAGACTGTTCTGCAGTGGTTAACAGGATTTCCATGTGTAGATTGGAGGAGATGTTGCATAAACAATACAACCATGACATCAATGAAAGAGCTGCAGAAGAGCAAGGATTGTCAAGAGAGGATATAAAGTTTGTGGAGATTGCAGAGAGTTCTGCCAAGCTTCAGAACAATCATTATACCTTGAAGTTGCCATTTAAAAAAGAAAATGTGTATCTTCCTAACAATTTTTCTGTGGCAAAACAGCGGATACTTGGATTGAAGAGGGACTCCAGAAAAGAGGACGACAGGAAGAAAAGTGACACTGAGGGGGATTCAGTCTATAAAGATGTGAAGGCGGTGAGTCTGAAGGCGGTGAGTCTGAAGTCAGTGCGACGACTGTCTGATCTGGACGAGCAGCGCAAGAAGAAAGCAGACGGTGAGGAGAAGCTGCCTGAGAAGAACCGCGTTCACTCCTTCATCTTGGATCTGGAGCTGGGAACCGAGGAACGCCAGAGGACGGCTAGGAAAACGGTTCGGAAAGAAAAGGAGCGCAAGGATAAAGAGTGCCCTGATAAACGACTCAAGCACAAACTCCGAAAGACCGGAGACGGAGACGAGAAAGATGGAGGAACCGCGAGAGGAGCGGCTGATGAGAAGAAGGGGGCAAAGGTCAAGCCGGACCGGAAGAGTTCTGTCTCATCCCGAGAGGTCAGGCCGCTTGTGACAGAAGCTACGGATGAAGAGAACCTGAAGAAAGGAAAGAGCGAGAAGGAGAAAGCCAAGGTGAGCGGCAAGAGTCTCCGGCGTCTGGACTCTACCGGCTCCTCAGAGGAGAGGTCAGAGGTCGAGGCGGGGTCAGAGGTCAGCTGGAAGAAAGACAAGCACCCTAAAGAGGTCCTGAAGAGGTCAAAGAGTCATCCAGAGGGCAAACCGGGAGAGAAGCCCAAGGTGAGGTCGGAGAGGAAGGGTTCGTCGTTGGACAGGAATCATTTGCAGAAATCAATCTCGGAAAATGAGAGCGACGTGCGAAAGGTGGAGGCGGGGTCAAAGGTCAGATCCTTGTCGGAGAAACACAGGACCAAATCCCAGAGTAGTGCAGGAAAATCGGATAAAAACCCGAAGCCAAGACTAAAACGGGAAAAGAGGAAAGGAAAACCTTGGAGGAGAAAGCGAAGTTAGCGAAGAAAACAACCGAGAAGTTCCCGAAGGATCCCGAGAGGATATCGGGTGCGAAGGAGGATTCGAGTGCGGGAGATCCCGAATCCGTGTCCAGCACCACAGCTCACCCGAACGACCCGTACGGCGCCTCGAGGCTCCTGGCCACTCGGAAGAGTTTTGGAAACATTCCCTGACAAAAGGGGTCTGGTTCGCTCTGTGCGTTTACAAACTAAGACCAGTGTTATAGACAGGCCTGTAGCAAAACTTTGTTTTTTACATGAGTCAATCGGCTAAAGGGTTTTGTTATAAGCATTATGTGTGTTTATTGTGTTCACTATTTGTATTTATATATGGCTCTTTGTTATGTGTTGAGAATTGTTATGTTTGATTCATCCCAATTAGGGGCCGGTATGTAAGAGCCATTTTGTCTTTGCTTAAAACCTTATGTAAAGTGTGTCCAGCAGGGGTCTCTCTTTTGGGTAATTGGTTGCTGAATATAGGTAGGAACCTTCCTTCAGGTGACATGTGTTGCTGGAGGGAAGGTGCACACAATTTTTTGACCGCTAAGCTATGCTACACCGAGTTATTATGTGCCATGCTGCGCAGTAGGAAATCTGTACGGTGAAGGACTTGTAACTGGATTTATTGACTGTTTGTTGGACTCTTGCTTACTAGAAATGAGGACCAGTCACGGTAAAATAAATCTACAATGTAAGTATATTAAACATGGTGTGGACATTGCAGTGAATAACAACCTGAGCGAGCGCGTCCATTAACAAGCACCTTCCAGCAGCCATCAGCTGCTTAAAGTAATAGACTTGGCTGCTTACAGGTGTAGAGTTGCGATCTTGTAGTCATTGCTACGCTGGACTGGAGGATGCTGAACTTCGGTTGCACCAAGAGTGTCCTTAAAGTGTACCGAGCAGCTGGGTCAGATTAACCTTCAGTGGGTCCTTTACAGACAGGCAATGTCTGTTGATGCAGAGGTGCTTTGTGGACTGAGCTGCACTGCTGGAGGGGTCGTAAGGGTCAGATAAGATCCCTTAATGGTGGGCCCTTTGGATAGCATTAAATACAGTGTTAAAATAGTGTCTTTAAGGTTTGCCCATGCATTATTTCTTTACCAAACCTCTTTCAAATAATTAAAGGCATCGTATGGAACAGATAGAGTTAAGTCATGATAACAAAACACGATAAGAAAAGGTTAAGTCATCGTCCATGCATTCATTTATCTGTTAATAGGTCTGTCCCGTGAACTATTGTGTTGACAGTCAACAACCATTAACATAAACTGTGCTTTGCATGAAGATGAAGTGGATGTTTTGCAGTTTATATTAATTTAAGGCCTGTAAACATATGTGGAGTATGGATGTAGATATATCTCTGTGTCTCTCTTTGCTGCTGCATTCAGGAAATCCAGAAGTAATTTTCTTGCCTAAACCTTAGGAAGGAGCTTGGTGGTTAAAGTCAACCTGTAGACCAATGAGAAGTCCTCTCCTTGGTGGTGGTGTGTGCAGAAGTCCTCATTCCTGCCCTATAAGAGGTTTATCTGATGTTGCCAAACAGTTTATGTTCATTCACCAAGAATCTAATCACAGTGTGGCACATCTTCTTCCACACCAGCAGTTGGAGAGGGACCCTGCCATAAACTGGATTCTGGACTGCCATCTTACCTTAATACATTCACCACATTATATTATATTATATTAAAACATAATTTTCTAATGCGTTCCAGAAGCTTTTAAATCCTTTAGTGTGAGAGTGGATCAAATCAATATTGCTTTGTCCTGCTATGTGATTTAATTAAGATTTAATTTTGTGCTTAATTTTCTCACAATTCCCATAGCCTGGAAGTTGCTGTGTTCGCTGAGGCTAAATGCAGAAGTGAGCATGTATATAATTCATTACATTTAATCAGATAAAAAACTAAATACGGTCATGAAATAACTCAGGACCCAGCAGCAAATGCAGAAAAGTCTGTTTAATATTCACAGAGAATAGTCAAGCAAGATGGAGGGACTACAACGAGCTGAACGTTGTCTGTTAGTTAGTCCAATGAGAAATCCAGTGAAGTGATGCAGTGATAATCCAGACACGAGCAGAGAGTGAAACAAACAGCAGAGAGAACTGGGAACAATAACTGGATGGAGAGAAACACCAGACATGAGCACCAAAACTCTGACAAGCAAACACTAGTGATGGGATGGTTGAGACCGGGGCTCCCGACACAGTTTTCAAAGCACTATTGTATCATAACTGTATCTATGCAGTTATCGAAATTACAATACCACGTGACTGATGACGTTTGAAGCTTCAAGCATCATGGAGTATCAGAAAGTCGGGACAGCAGCTTTGAAAAAATTGACGCTTCGCCACCCCACCAGATGCATAAAAAGGGAAATGATTATGGAGGAGGCATTATTTAAATGATTTAACACTACACTTCCCTATAACATAATTTATATATATATATATATATATATATTTATTTTTTTTAAACAGAAAACCGAAAATATGTTTTCAAATTACAATAATTATGATCAGATACAGGATATTTTATATTATTGATCAATATGTGAATATGTTGACCAGGCTACACATGACACTAGTTGTGGTCTCATTGGCACAAATTAATTTAGATGAGATTAGACAGAACTGTATTGATTCTTCATTTGTATGTCATGGACTTCCGAAGCTTTGTTTGGTCACATGCTTTTCTGCTCTGTGGAGATTTATTAGATATGGTGGAGAAAACAAGTCTGACCACCAGATGTCACTAATCCACACTGTGTTAAAGGCATCGAGTAATGAACCTTTTTTCAGCACAATTTGATGAAAGACTCAAATGCTTCAGAAAGCCTCAGTTTCCAATCACTAGCAAACACATTTAAAGGCAGTTCTGATGAGCTTCATGTGCACTGAACTGTTTAACCCTTAGGGGTCTGAGCTGTTTTGGGGCTCTTTAGGTGTTTTGGTATGCCCTGACATTTGTGCTTATTTCAGCTACTTAAAACATACCATTTGCCAACATATAAATTTGCTGTATTCAGCACAAACTCTGCTACAATAATATGTGAGCAAAATTTATGTACATGTTTGCATTTTATAGAAAAAAAATAATATGCGTGGTTAGTACGTTTTGGGAAAAAAAATGTCACCGCAATAAGGCAATTTAACACATACTGAATAGTTGTAAACAATACTTTTGAGTTACTATTCTTGTAGGCTAGAATTTTTACTTCAAAATGAAGTGAAAATCATTCTGACCACTCTTTCAGAAAGATCAATATAACGATTTGAATTTCTTACATCAGTTTTTGGGTCAGCAGTGCTGTATGCGTGGGTGGTGTGAATGGTCATGAATATTAATGTGATTTACACCTGGGAAGACTAAAGACACTCCCCCAATGTGCTAATGCCCCATCAAGGTGCTGTGAGGCAGCCTGAACTAAGAATGATTCACTGAAGAATAAAAAGTTAAAAAGAACAGCATTTATTCAAAATAGAAATCTTTCCTAAGAACATAAAGACTTAAAGTCATTCATATCACTTAACACATCCTTTCAAAAAAAAAAAAAAAAAACATAAAAAGACCAAACTTGTTTTTTTTTTATATAAAAAATATATATAAAATGTTGCTTATATAGTGCTTATATAAATAAAAAAAAGTGCATTCAAAGAATCCTAAAAACTATCACAGGTTAAAAAAATTTAAGCAGCATAGCTGTTTACAACATTGATTTAAAAAAAATTATATCAGAATGATTTCTGAAGGCTGATGGTGACGATGTAAACACAACAAAACAAAAGCAAAAAACTGTTAGCACATTATCCAAAGTAAACTGATGGACTATTATGATTATAGATGCACAATGTATCTGTTGATGGACAGAGAAACATCTATTGATGGGTAGACTGCGTAACCGCGATTATCTGTTTATGGCCCATAGCCTATAGACCGCACGCATTTACTGATACACTCAATGAACGGCTGTACCTAATACAAATAAAACATCTCTAGTTAACTAGTAGAGCATTCATTTAGTCCACTCTTAAATAAGAGATCTAGAGCTAAAATGTTTTTGTTTTTGTTTTGGTTGACCTCGTGTTGGTTGACTATAATAGACTATACTGCGCGTATACATAGCGAGCGCACGGGAGAGCGCGAGCGCGAGAGACACTCGCAAGGTGTGTCTCCTTTCTGTCGTGCGTGCTCCTTTCTGTTTGTTTCTGAGGGTTGTTGACCTCGTGTTGGTTGACTATAATAGACTATACTGCGCGTATACATAGCGAGCGCACGGGAGAGCGCGAGCGCGAGAGACACTCGCAAGGTCGTGCGTGCTCCTTTCTGTTTGTTATGCGCGCAGTATGTTCTGTCTCGCACGTTCTATAGATTCCGGGAGATTTGAACTAATTTGCGGGCATCAGGGAGACGCTATCTATATGCGGGAGACTCCCGGAACTTCCGGGAGACTTGGGATGTCTGAACTCATCTTTCAGGCATTTGACCGACGGGGTTGACACTTCAGCGTGAGAAATCGGGGGTGTGGCGTGTGAGCGTGTGAAACCAATCAAATGCGGGTGTCTCACGGCCAATGCGTGAGAGTTGGCAGCTATGATATTCGGTTTTGATGAGAGAAAAAAATATGCCGGGGGCAGATTTGAAACCGTAACCTCTGACACGCTTGGCAAACAATCTAACCACTAGAACACTAAAGAACTCAAATAAAACTTGCAGATCAATATATTTCACTAAATCATTATAACCTAAGCAGTTATTTAAAAAGTTTACACGAGCGTATAGGCCTGCTACACGAATGTTGTGTTGAGGTAATTACTAGGCAAAATATAGTCTGAAAATGCATTTGAGCTCTATGATCAGAAAAGGAATTATAAAACACTAAACAACTTACTCCGAACTTGAATCCTCGGGGTCAATTCGTTCTTCAAAATGGAACGTTCGTCGTCTGAGTTTCAAATTCCACTGAGAAAAAGGTGAATTATTCCCATTTGTCCATAATCCTCTGAAGGAGTAACGTTAGCGTGCTTCCATCCCTAAAACGCGATTAACTATCTGTGAATCTCTGATGAAGAATCTGTGTTTGGCATTGATCGGGGGGCGTGCCGCGTGTGCTGCATAGATTTACCATGTCAAAAGCGCTGGGGGTGTGGCGGGCTGACCTAATTATCTATAATGAAGGGAGAGCGAAAAAACTGTAACTCTCCTTTGTTTCAAACGGATTACATAAACTGTAAATATATATTTTTTTAAAATAAATTACTTCATTTAAAAGAAGAGAATCTCAGCTTCATAAAGAGACATATCTCGTATCTCTGTGACAAGTATTGAGAGAGTTACAGTTAATATTTCGGACGCGTTTCAGAACGGACCTCACAGACAGAGACAAGTTAAAATGCGCACCATGTTTATTTTTCTTTATTTGACGAAAAGCACAACACTTTGTTTTTATTGTGAGTATCCACAAAAAAATAGACACTTAACAGGATCTAATGATGTACAACACTTATATTTAAGATCAAAATCAACAGAGTAATTTGATTCTCTTTTGCACTGATAAGGAAAAAAATCCAGCAAAACGCGTGGACGCGGTTTTCGACCCCTAAGGGTTAACTCATAAGCTGAAAAGAGTTGAAAAAAACACAAAAACACAAGCAAGATGAACACACAGACCTGTGAAACGTGACAAATACAAATCATTTTCTTTTGTAGACCATGGAAGTCATTTTATCAGGAATGCGTTTCAACGTATTAGCTAGCTTGCTGCGTTTTCCACTATTCACTTATTCTGAATAGCTTGTGTTTTGCTTTAAACCACATTGCTGCTGTGAGAAGGGTTAAAACAAACAAACATGGTAAATGTAAAGGTTACCAGCATTTTTCATTTTTCAAAACATCTTTTATATTGAACGCTGTTCTGCTTTTTCCTAGAACTGCTTCATGAAACTCCTTGAACTCTGAGTAAAGGTGGTGTAACAGGTAGAACAGCTAAAACTGAAAGCAGAAACATACAAGAGCTTTACATCGACAAGGAAAGAGGCTGAAGAATCAGCAAAAACCAGTGGGATATTTTCATAGTAAGTACAAGTTTATGCTAATGGATTTTCTGTTTACTGTGTCTTGTGTCTTTGTATAGATAAATTATGTGAATTTTCCTAATTTATAAACTATATGTATTGGCAGGTCTAATATCTTTCTGTATAGAAAGAAGAGCGACGCTGCTTCTAAAATGAGTATCAAAGAAAAACCAGAGGAGAGATGCTCTCAGTCCCAGAGATCTCCTGAACCCAGCTGTGACGGATCCATGGATTATCCTCTCGACCTCAGTGATGAACCAATGACCACTGATCCTATGTGAGTATAAACACGCTAGATCAAGTTAGTTATTTAACTGCTAATATATCAGTTCATGTGTAAACATTTATTACAAAATATTAATAATATAAATTTCATTCTGTATAAATATCATATCTATGGAAGAGCCCCAATTATATCTAGTGAAACCAATATATGCCGTTATGCATTGTGAGAATTAACAACAAATACTTCAGTGATTACCAGAGATGGAGACTTCTGAACATTAAATAATGAACCATCAATGTCATGCAATTCTTTAAATGTGCAGGTTATTATATGTCTACAGTACATCATTAATCTACAGTAGGCCTTTGTAGGAAGAGGTTGAAAGCATAACTATTCGTTGCTGACCAGTTAATATTTCACTGTAACTGTACTGTTATCGGTATAAATCATAGTGCTATTAGGCTATGAAAACAAACATAGGGAATGCATCTGTATGCCATAGATTATGTGCAAGGGTTTAAAAATATAAAACATTACATTCTAAAACAAAAACTGATTGCTTACTATTTTAAAGCCGAAGTTAAAATCTCTAAATTAAAAATGTAATTCACCTGAACGTACTCCAATTACAATCGTCAATTTACAGTTACTGTTCTCATAAAAATACAATTTCTTGTACTGTAATGTACTCTAATGTACTGTACATTAAGAATTTTAAATATATATTTATTGTCCAACAATTGCTTCATCCAAATGAATAAGTCATAATTCTTGCACTTTTTATCTGTTGCTGTTCCAGTCGGGGTTTATGACTTTTTTCTTTCAGGCGAATACAATCAGAGTTATATTAAAATTAAACAAAAATTAAAAAAATAAAAATGTTTTGTCTCTTCCAAGCTTTATAATGGCAGTGAATGGTGATATTTTGAAGCCCCAAAAAAGTGCATAAAAGATAAAAGTAATCTATATGACTCCAGGGGGTTCATAAAGGTTTTCTAAATGAAGCGATGTGTTTGTGTAAGAAAAATTGCCATATTTAAAATTTTATTTAAAAAAATAACTAGCTTTCAACAGAAGACACCAAAAGAAGAAAATACATTTAATAGTTTTGAATGATGTATAATGAATATAATTTATAATGATGAACAAAAATTTATGTTGTTATGGAGTCTCTTTTGCACTGATAAAAGAAACTGAAGCACTGATAAGAAAAAAAGCGAGGTGATCACGCCGGCAATCAGTTTTCTTTGTTTCATTGTCTGGTATCTTTCATGGTTATGTGTTAGTTTGCTCCTGTGATCTCCTGTATGTTAATTTGTGAATAAATAAAGAAGTGTTTGTTTGGATTCTCCTGCCTTGTGCAATTACTAAACCCACTACTCATGATAGATGCATTCCAGTTCCTATACAATATAACTAATTCTCTAATGCCCTTTTGTTTTTTGTAATTATCAGCAGGAGGATTAGACAGAGATCAGAGTCTGTAAGGAGTAGCGACTTAAAATGCCTTAGTTTCAGCGATGGACCAGTACAGAAAGTCAAAGACCAGCACAAAACCAGCATGAAGGTCAAGTATGAGAGATTATTTGAGGGAACCAAACTCCAAGAGACTGAAACCCTCCTGAACAGGATCTACACACAGCTCTACATCATAGAGGGAGAGAGTGAAGGAGTGAATAAACAACATGAGGTTTTACAGATGGAGAAAACAGCCAGAACACAACACTCACAAGACACTCCGATCCACTGTAATGACATCTTTAAAGACATCTCAACTGAAGCAGGACGCCAGGAGAAACAGCAGATCAAGACTGTTCTTACTAAAGGCATCGCTGGAATCGGAAAAACTGTTTCTGTACAGAAGTTCATTCTGGACTGGGCCGAGGGGAAAGACAATCAGGATGTAGATTTCATGTTTGTGCTTTCATTTCGAGAGCTGAACTTGATCCGAGATCAACCGTACAGTCTTCACAGACTTCTGCTGGACTTACATCCTGAACTTCAAGATCTGAACTCAAAGATTTATGAGGAGTGTAAAGTTGTGTTCATCTTTGATGGTCTGGATGAAAGCAGAATCACACTGAGTTTTTCAGAGGCTCAGAAAGTTTCTGATGTGACTGAGACTTCATCAGTGGGTGTGTTGATGTCAAACCTCATTAAAAGAGAGTTGCTTCCCTCCGCTCTCATCTGGATCACCTCCAGACCAGCAGCAGCCAATCAGATCCCCTCCAAATTCATCAACCGTCTGACAGAGATTCAGGGATTCAATGATCCTCAGAAGGAGGAATATTTCAGGAAGCGAATCAGTGACGAGCATCAAGCCAGCAGAATCATCTCACACATCAGAAGAGCAAGAAGCCTCCACATCATGTGCCACATACCCGTCTTCTGCTGGATCTCCTCCACTGTGCTTCAGAAGCTCCTGGAAGAAGATCTGAGTGCAGAAATCCCTCAAACTCTGACTGAAATGTACATCCTTTTCCTGCTGATTCATATCAACATACGGAATGAGAAGTATGAAGAGAGAGATCCAGAGAAACTCCTGCAGTCCAACAGAGAAGTGATTGTGAAACTTGCTGAAGTGGCTTTTCATCAGCTGATGAAGGGCAATGTGATGTTCTATGAAGAGGACCTGAGAGAGAGCGGCATAGACGTCACTGCTGCCTCAGTGTATTCTGGGATTTGCACTGAGATCTTTAAGGAGGAATCTGTGATTCGTCAGAGGAAAGTCTATAGCTTTGTTCATCTGAGCGTTCAGGAGTTTCTCGCTGCTTTCCATGTTTTTTACTGCTATTTAAGAGGAACATTGGAGACGCTTAAGGTTTTTGATTCAATGCATAACTTGCTTAGAGGTGCAGTTGATAAAGCCCTTGAGAGTGAAAATGGACAGATGAATCTGTTCTTGCGGTTCCTCCTGGGCGTCTCACTGGAGTCCAATCAGAGACTCTTACAGGATCTTCTGACACACACAGAGAACAGATCAGAGAGCATCAGGAAAACCACACAGTACATTAAAGAGAAGATCAAAGATGGACACAGACTCTCCACTGAAAGATCCATCAATCTATTCCTCTGTCTGCTGGAAGTGAAAGATCAGACTCTGTCCAGAGAGATTCAGGAGTTTGTGAAATCAGACAAACACTCAGAGAAGAAACTCTCTCCTGCTCACTGCTCAACCATCGCTTACATGCTTCAGATGTCAGAGGAGGTGCTGGATGAGCTGGACCTCAAGAAATACAACACATCAGATGAGGGTAGAAGAAGACTGATACCAGCTGTGATAAACTGCACCAAAGCACTGTGAGTGTTTAATAATGTACTACATCGAAGAGTTTCTGAATATAATTACAATCGTTAATAACTTGTACATCTTAAGTATATTTTGATTATTTAAAAAAAGTATTTTTACATGAATGATGCTAATATTATTGAAATCCTAATTGCATAATGCAGTTAAAAAATATATAAATCTCATATCTTTCAGTCTTGCTGGCTGTAATCTCACTGTTCAGTGTTGTGAGTGTTTGTCATCAGCTCTTCAATCCTCAAACTCTGTCCTGAGAGAACTAGATCTGAGTAACAATGATCTGCAGGATTCAGGAGTGAAACTGCTCTCTGATGGACTGAAGAGTCCAAGCTGTCAGCTGAAGATACTTAGGTTTGACTTTTACATTGAGTCATTCATATGTTGATAATTATTTAATGGTTATAGTTCCATACTGGCTTTAAAACAACCCGTTTACTGTTGATGTGTGTCTGTAGATGATCTGACTGTGTTTCTCTGTAGGTTGTCAGGTTGTATGGTGACAGAGGAAGGCTGTGGTTATGTGTCTTCAGCTCTGAGTTCAAACCCCTCACACCTGAGAGAGCTGGATCTGAGCTACAATCACCCAGGAGATTCAGGAGTCAAGCTGCTCTCTGAAAAACAGAAGGATCCAAACTGCTCACTGCAGATACTTAAGTATGTACGATCTCTGCATTTAATAATTAAATCCATATTAATAATGTGTAGCATAATGTAATTTTCCTATATTCTTTATTGCCGTTTTTACATATTTAC
Source organism: Chrosomus eos (assembly GCA_036326025.1). Lineage (NCBI taxonomy): Eukaryota > Metazoa > Chordata > Actinopteri > Cypriniformes > Leuciscidae > Chrosomus > Chrosomus eos. Next base: position 58,991 of record JAZAVI010000549.1, read on the forward strand.
AGTAAAAGTGCAATATTGGCAGAAAGAGCTTGAAATACAACTAATATATTAAGTATACAAATTAGAGAATATATATATATATATATATATATATATATATATATATATATATATATATATATATATATATATATATATATATATATATATATATATAATATATGCGTTATTACGATTTTGAAGATGGTAGAGATACACATGAAGTGTTATTTATTGGTTATGGAGTTACTGATTGGAAAATAATTTACAACTAAGTAAAGTTCACAAACATAATTTTGGATTGGGTGAACCCATCTAAACTTTCAATTAACTCCCAGAGCATATACAGTTGGTACTCAACCAGAATAATACTTTTAAGTTAAAATTGAGATGTGTATTTGCTGCCTTTTACCGCTAAGAGGCGCTACAATCACAGACTTTAAAAAATTTCAGTTTATTCTCTCTATTGCATAATCTGTCGTGGTTTGTTGAGAACTGGTAGCAGATAAATTAGAGTGAAACATTTTAGTTAAACGACTTCTTAATCACAATACTGAAATTAAAGTACAAATTTAGAACTGAAACAAATGTAGGCTTCTATTATTGCATCAAATGTAAGCAAAGTAGGTTAAAGGGCACCTATTATGGCATTAAAAATGTTCCTAATATTGTTCTGGGAGTCCCCAACAACAGTTTTACATGCATGCAATGACAAAAAACACCTTTGTTGTCTTATAATATGCATACGTATATTTTTACCTGATTTGCTCACCGACTCACAAAGGATTCGTTTAACGACTCATTTTTACAAACCCCTCCTTTGCGTGACGCTAATCTGTGGTGATTGGTCAGATGACCCAGTCAGTTATTGTTTGCGTTAGCCCAAAGCTTAAACATATTGATAAAGCACTGCAGTACTACAAGACGCTCTATTCTTTAAGACAACTCCAATAACAGCGACAAACATTTCACATATTTAAAAAAAAAAAGACATTGGAGACCTAGAAGCTGCGCTGAGCGTAACTGCGCTGAGCGTAACACAAACACACACACACACACACACACACACACACACACACACATTCCTGTATATCTATCAAGGTGAGGACCGAGTCATTTAACCTGAAAAGTGAGGACCACCATTTCTGCTACAATTACAGGTAAATATATATTATATTTCAACACTAGATATGTCCATAATTCAGGTTTTTACCTCAGCTTCTTAAAAAAACAAAGGAAAAGAACCAGCATTTTACCAGCAGAGTGAGGACATTTTCATGGGGGCGCTATTGAGTTCATTTCTGACTGAATTATTTTAACTACCTTATTTTTTAGCTTGCATTTATTGTTTGCTATTTTATGTTTTAGTGTGGACAGCTCCAAGTCATTATTCAACTGAAATAACCTCCAGCTGAATAATGACTTCTAGAGCTTCTTTACTGCTGCATTAAATTATATTTACATAATTGATCATTTTCTGTAAAGCTGCTTAGAAAAAACTGTATTGTGTAAAGCACTATATAAAGGTGACTTAATTAATGCAAGTTTCAGAATGAGGTATATAAACAGTCTACCTAAACAGAAATGTTCAATTGTTCCATTTATTTATCCAATTAGATTAACCAAATTTTAGCATAATAATAATAATAATATACGTAATGATCTAAAAGCTACAAATAAAACTGCAAGAGATGCCATCTCCAGTGACCAGCTCTACATTTATTTATTTTTTAAGATAGTTACACCAAAAATAATGTCTTCGGATAAGGTCAACAGACCTGGACGGCAAGCTTTCAAAACATGATTTTCCGTGCAGCAGACTTTCTTTTTAGAGTTACTATTGAATTATAAACAAAGTTTTTGATGTCTCTCCACGATCTTTCCTTCAGGGCTCTGTCCGCTTCTAGGCACCTCATGCACTCCAGTTTTCCAGGAACCCTGTGCTCTGCCATGAACTTTCCTAGGTGTTTGTTCACTGCTCTTCGCTCTTCTTCGCTCCATGGTCTCTTCAGGATTATCCTGGATGTCTCTACAAATAACAAATACAATGTAGATTGTGTAAACTTTAAAACAGAGACCAAAATGTAGGTTTCTTAAACTGCTTTTGCTTGCTCAGTCACAGAAAGTCCCCAAATGTAACATTTGTCCCTAATGTGTTCATTATGACACAGAGCGAATGGATTTTTGATTAAAGACAATATGACATGAGCAATCAAATTTGCCTTGATATTTTGCCATATAAGAGGTCTTTGTACCATTAAAACATACTGCAAGTTTTATAGCTTAAAATAAAGATTAAAAAAAGCCATGTCATGACCCCTTTAATATTTACCATAGTCACTGTATAGTAGGGGTGTAAAAATATTGTGTATCATGGTTTAAAAAATGTGCGGTGCTATGGCGAGTGGGCGCTTTTTTTAAATTATTTAATTGTTTGTTCAACACAAGGAGCTCAAAATAGATTGTATACTAGAATTTAAAGTGCTCTGTTAAGTTTGGCTGAAACGGCAATAACTGAAACTACGTAACAATGTAATGTAAAGAGCAGCAGGATTCTGGGAAAGACCCGCCTTTACAGCACTTGTGTCTCTGGTTTCAAAGCAGAAACTGCCTGAAATGTCAAAGTATTGGAAAATTAGGCTAAACACAGAGAACAGATAAGAGAGAGCAATTGATTCACCTTTATGACTACATTTAATTGTCATGAAACAGCCTATATGTGCTGAATCAAAAAGTTTAATCTATAAATGTTTTTTTTAAACTGAGTCGTAATAAGAATGAACCACTTTGTAAACCGTGAGTTCAGTATTGTATACTGTACCGAATCATGAGATGTGTTTTTTAGGGAAGGACTACATGCCTGCACACATATATTCAAACGTGCATATATACCTATAGAAGAACCCTTAATACACATGTGCACGCCCTCAGCGTTCCCACAGGCTCGCGTTTTTAAAGTTTGCATAGAGAGAACTCAAGAGTTTTCTGTTAAAACGGTGTGTGTGTTAGCGGCCGCTAAGTTAATAACTAATGATCGTTGCGACGGAAGTGAATCAATCAAAACTAACTTTATCTGGACAATAACTTTATTCTAGATCTGCTGTAAAGCCTAAACACTCTCTGTTACTGTAATCTCCTGTTATCACTGTAAAGCTGCTGTCAAACTCTATAGTGTTAAAAGCGCTATATAAATGAAGATGACTTGACTAATGTTATACTCTTACTGTATAGTCAAATAATTGTTCTAATAATCATTAGATTAATCAATTATCAAAATAATTGTTAGTTGCAGCCGTATTGCTGAGTGATGACAGCAGGTTTCCCTCTGTTTCACCTTCACCTAATCTGAACCCTGTAGCTTTGTCCTGCTTTCTGGGAGATAAATGACTCTCCAAATCATAAATGCAATTTATCTTATGTCTTTAAATAGCTAGATTTCACATGCATGTAAGCTCTGTAAAGTTGATTTAAAACAATGTTTGTGAAAAGCTCTCTACAAATACAACTGACGACTTACAATAATAATAAACTCTGGTGCTACTCTTTTGCTAAGATTTATGAAACTTACCTATTAGTTTCACGCTCTTAGTCCGATTTTCTGCACTTTTCTTCTTCGGTGAGGGCCTTGTGGCCCGGCTTGTTTCCTGGCTGTGATCTGCAACAGACAAGCATTAGTACCTGTTATTGTAAGTGTTTACAGTAAAATCTGACTACTAAAACCTGACAGAGTTCCCAACTGTACGCAGCAGACTATCCTTGAACATTACAATACAGCTATAGGGGAGATGATCACCGGAGTGTCACCGAAGAACATTGCAAGGTCTTCTAGTGTGCCTTCCAACCATAGTGTTTTACAAATCCTTATCCTCAAATGTTACGCATTAAGCTATATGAAATAAAAACTAGAGAAAATTTTTAAATGATCAACTTTACTGTAACATATCCTTGATTAGTAAATAGCTGGTTAAAATATGAACATCAACCATTAGGGTCCTATAACTAAAGGAAGGTGTTCGTAAATTATTATTTTGTCTTGATGAAAAACACTTTTTGACTCACCATCTACATCAGAAACCCCATCCGAACTGCATTGGGCAGGAGATTTTTGAGGAGAAAAGAGGTCAGGACATCCGTCTGAAAAACAAAATTGAAACCCTGATCTTCTGCAGTGTAAGAAAGACATACAGAAAACACTGGCTGTATCTGTAAAAAGAGACGATATTTTCTCAGATGATCCAAGCCCCATTTCAACAGATTAAACAACCACAAATGTGTGAACACCATCATTTGATGGACTGTTAGATTAACTTTTTACAAATTGGATTCATACAGTAATTTAATGTACATTACATGCACAGATAGCGCTTACACAGATACACACAGGAGCATTTAAAAGCAGTGTCTATCAGCGGATCCGTCTATCAGCAGATATATAGGGATACGCTGATAGCAACTGTCTATTTACAACATGTTTTGGAAGCGCTGATTAGTGTTGGGCGATATGCTCCATTTTCATATCGTCCTATCGTCAGCCTGTGAGATCAGCGATATACGATATTATCGTGAGGGGGCGGGGCTTACTTATTTGATTATTAACTTGATTATTTACTCATTAATGTGCTTTTTATTACTTCATTTTATATACGATAATATTTTTCGATTTTGCTAGCAAAGGTGGAGTGTTTATTACTAGGCTAGATCAGGTTATTTCCCTGTATAATGAGGTAAAAAAAGATCCTAATCATTTTTGTATCCAACTCGGAGTATTTCAACATGTCAGCGGGAAATTTACGGACACACATTATCCTCTCATGCTGTTACAGATGCAGCATTGACTGTAGCCTACTTCTGCGCAAGATGAAAACACGTTTTAATAATTTCTTGGGTCAGAAAGAGTCGGAGTTTGCGATATACGTCCTCCTATGCTCTCTCTGTCTGGATGCACTTCACATGCGCACTTCAATAAGCACAAAGAACGTGGATTAATGTGTTTAAAATGCCGGGGGAAATCAGAGCCTAGGGGCAAAAATCAGCTGAGTCGATCAGTTTATACTTATGCCTTGACTCCGATAAAGGAAAACGGGTTAATGCGTTTACATGACCACATGCATTGTCAGTTTCTTCAGCATAATCGGGTTAAGAACGCGCTCATTCCCTGAAAGTGAAAGTTTGGCATCTGTCGCTGCATTAACGCTGCATTCTCTGCATCGTCAGACGACGATGAATATAACGGTATAGCAACTATTTACTGGCTTAATATTTCTCTTGTGGACTTACATTAATGACAGGGAAAAAATTTGAAGAATATTTCTTGTTAAACAAGTGTTCAAAGCTGCTTTTGATTTTCACAGATGGCAGAGTTATGTTGTGTTCGTGAACTAAAGACGGTTATCAGGCCTATATCATTATTTAGTAATTGTATTGTTTTTTGAGTTATTAGGGTCATTAAACGTTTTGTTAATTTGCTATGTAAACAAAATACTGACGAACAACGATGCCGTTTTCATCTAGGATATGTATAAGAATAATTTGTCTGTTAAAACAAGCACTCTTGATAATTTGTGAATGGATCACCTTTAAATTCAGTTTTGATGTGGGATGTAGTTTTTCAGTCTGTTTTAAAAACATTTTTAAAAAATGTTTTAAATGCGCATGTCGGTGCTGTCGTTAGGCTATGTGGTGATGCCGTTATTAATTTAGGCAAGGCAAATTAATTGTAGTTCCTAATATTAATTTAATAACAATACTAGCTTTATAATAATAATAATTTAATACGTTAATGGTAAAACCAGCCAATTATCGTATTGATATCGTCAAATGCATCTGTCATCTGCGATCTCAGACTATCGTCGATACACGATACTATCGTCTATCGGCACAACCCTAGCGCTGATCATTGCAGCCAATCACAGATATGAGGAGCTTGTAAACACACAGTGGCCAATCAGAGGCGTTTAAGAATCCGCTCAACGCGTCACTTTTGTAAAAATTTCAGTACCCACTTGGTACTGAAGTAGTATCTAACAATGCCTAAATCTGTATGGTTTATGTGTACTAGGGGTGTAACGATACACATATTCATATCGAACCGTTCGGTACGAGGCTTTCGGTTCGGTAATCGGTACGCATTACAAAACAAACGGTTCGTTGCACCATTTTTTCTGCCGACATTTTGTTATTTCAAATGTAGGCGCGACCACATTGCCCAACATCAAATGTCAAACGTAATGAAAGCGGAACGAAACTGCGCTACCCGTTATTTTGTGTTTCATGGACCGTTTATGAGTTTGGATCAATGCAGCGCGAGCCGATCTTGATTAAGCAGCACTGTTACTACACACCGCAAAGAGATCCAGTTAAGAAAGCATTTGAATTCGCCACTGTGACTGAAGTAATAACATCGCTGCGCGATCTAGTGAGAAGCATCACATTCTCCGTTATTACCGGATCAAACAGCGCTGACGTGGAAACCAGGAAGAGACATTGTTCCATGAATGAACTATTCAGTGTCCACAGATCATCATCATTCATCATGGGTTTACTGTAGTAACACTCACTGTAACCATGGAGGTTTGGCAGGAATAGTAGGCTATAATGCTTTCAAGTAACGTTACATTGGTTTTATTTCGGCATTATGAATAAAATTGCTGCCCTCAAATGTTAATCTGAAACTACTATAATGTTACATTTCTTTTTTTTTTTTTAAGGAGCAAGGAGCTGTTTTTGTTTTATATGCTCAAAAGAAGAGTCAAGTATGGCTCCATCATTGCTCAAAGTAAAAAATTATCATTTATGTTAGTTTTAATAAATAAATATAATCAAGGAAATTCATCTGGCATTTCTTTCTTTTTGCTGTATCGAAAACGTACCGAACCGTGACACCAGTGTATCGTATCGAACCAAACTGTGAATTTTGTGAACCGTTACACCCCTAATGTGTACCCATCTCAAATCTACTAAAATAAGATGAAGAAAAAATGATAAGAACTGCAGTACATACAGTATACTTGAGTAAAGCTACTTTTAACTAATGCTGTGACTATGAAAAGGCAGGAGTTTTTGTAGATTTAATGAAAAACACTATTTAGGTAGTAGGTCATAGTGGTGGTTTTGTATTGAACAATTTTACTGGGAGGTGCTTTAAACAACAAACTTTACAACTGTTTATATAGACAAGTTTAAAATGTAAAATTTAAATCTTACCCTCATCGACTTCTCTTCCTCTCTTGGCTCGTCCTTTTTTTGTTTGTCTCTGTAAAACAGAAGTTGATGTGGGACATTCACCTATAAAAGATTAAAAACAATCAAATATTAGTTCTTGACTGTCCAAAAGTCATAAGTACATACTTTTGATTAAAAGAGCTATAAATAATACATTTTACCTACAGTTGTCAGTTGTTGCCTTTACACTATTTTTACTACCAGAAATTACATGCCCAAGTGTTCCTTTATCAAGTCAAAAACATTCTTAAACAAATCCTACTCCAGTTAAAATTATTAAGCATATAGCAGAAAGACTGCTAATTTTGTTTGGATTTTTTAAACAAAGTTGCATATTTGCATATTTAAACACGACCACTGGAAACTGGTGAATTCATTTAATTAATTATTGCATCGGTATAGTAAAGTGTTACTCAACTTTCTACCATCTCTACTGTAGCCTACACGTACTGTACTGTAGCTGGCCTAACAGCCATGAGTAGCGAGTAGTCAAAAGATTGTGTATGCACATACCTGTGTTGACTTTCTTTCCGTCACTTGCTGGACACCAGCAGGACACTTGTGTGGACAAACAAATTGAAAAATGTTATATTAATTTCAACAAAATAATTCCAGTCACAGGCTACAATAAGCAGTGGTCTATACAGCACTACTAGACAGTAATGTTTGTTAGCATTCAGTTATATGACAATAAAGACCTTAAGTATAGTGATACACTACATTAAAAATTGCAAACATGTATAACTTAATCTGTATAATTGACAACGTACCAATCATTTGGTCATAGAGAAGCTGATTCAAAGATATTAAAGACCCTCCGACTTCTGCTGTCCAAGTTCACTCGTCATTAGTAATTATGTAGTTTATAACGTTTTCTACTCGTTTTAATTTGTTCTTAAAACTTACTATAGGCTATTTATATGTACATTATTACATTATATACATGAATTAGCCACCAGCGCGATGTCTCCCGCCCCTCCCCCATCCCGAACTTGCACGCGTTAAACTAGAGGACGAGGCCTGAGATCATGAGATCGTCGACCTGCACTCAGCCTCCCCTCCCCCATCCCGAACACGAACCTGAGATCGTCGACCTGCACTCAGCCTCCCTCCCCCATCCCGAACACGAACCTGAGATCGTAGACCTGCACACAGCCTCCCCTCCCCCATCCCGAACACGAACCTGAGATCGTAGACCTGCACACAGCCTCCCCTCCCCCATCCCGAACACGAACTTGCACGCGCTAGACGGCTAGAGACTCTGTTAGAGGACGAGGCCTGAGATCGTAGGCCTGCACTCAGGCTCCCCTCCCCCACCCCAATCACGACAGTTCCGAAGAAAAGAAATGTCAGGGATCATAAAATCATACCTGCGCTGTAAATGTTTGTGAGAATATATATATTAATATGCGCAATTCGGCAAACTGTGCATATAGCGCAATCTCTAACAAATAATCCCCCCCACCCACCCACCCAATCACGACAGTAAAAAAAAATATATAAATCTTAAAGATCATAAAATCTTACCTTCACTGTAAAGCTTGCGCATCGATTGTGATGAGATCATAGTCGCTCCATTCTTCTCTTGAACCGGGCCAGGTCACTGCTGCTACTGCTCTTATCCATCATCATCACTCTTTACCAGAAGCACCACGAGCGAAAGTGCAGGTGGAGTGCAAGGGGCGTGGCCATCAATTAAGAACGATAGTTTTGGGCGCTGAAACCAGCTCAGAGTTGTTGGTGTGGGGGGTTTTAAGTTTTTTTTTAAGGCAGCTCAAATAAGTGTTCCTCAAAGACAATATTCTCCAGTATTACATTTAATATTAATAATTAAATAATTAATTTAATTAAATAGTAACTATATTAAATTAACATTTATTACTGCAGTTATCCGTAAATTAATTAACAAACCAAAATTCCTCTCTCTTAAAAGTAGAATTTAACAATGCACCTACATTTTAACTATGTACATCCGTAGTGAAGTACTAGTGAAGATATTTTCTTTAGTAAAAGTTCCACAGTGTAATAAAACTATGTTGTAAGGCCTGCATTTACATTTTAACTTATAAGTAAAAATACAGTTTAAGCAGAAAAGTATAAGCAGAAAAATATACTTTCAACCAAAAGTATATTCATTATGCACTAATTAAACTACTGGATTGATGCATTAATTAAAATAATTTTTAAATCCCAGATTGTAAAGGTGGAGCTAATTTGAATTATGCTATATTGCTATACTATTACTTTCTGTCACTAATGTTTATATTATGTAAATATTTTGTATCCATGATAGTACACTTACCATGAATAAAACATGGTCCGTGGTGAGGATGCTAAGGTTCATTGCATGGGCTCACTGGGTTACTAGTTTGTAGGCTAATATAAAGCTAACTAAAATACAAAGCAACATAGATGTACACTTAGCCGTTACAGCTACTGTGTAAGCACAGAGACTCTTATAAGATCCAACTACTCACTCATGTGAGTGACTAAAAGATAGAAATGGGACCCACAGCTTTCATTGCACAGGGTAGGCTTGAACATACAGGACACTATGAGACTATAGACAAACCATGATCTTTTCCTAAACTTTACCAAGTAGTTTGTGTGCCTAAATCTAACCAATTATTTGTTTATGCATAAACCTAACCTAAGTAAACCTAACCAAAGTAGGTCATTGACAGTAATTTTTCAGGCAAACTGCACTGATATATTAGTTAGAAAAATGTTAATTTGATTGTGAAGACTGCCAGAAAAGGGGGTTTAATCAAAGTACATCAATCATTAAAAGTTAAAATGTCATCATGGACCATGTATTTAGCCCCCATGTAATAAATTACACATGGACAAAAGGACTAACCCTAACCCTAACCCTAACCCAAAAGGACTAACCCTAACCCAAAAGGACTGATCTTAACCTAACCCAAAATGACTAACCCTAACCCTAACCCAAAAGGACCAATCCTAACCCAAAAGGACTAACCTTAACCTAACCCAAAAGGACTAACCCTAACCCAAAAGGACTGATCTTAACCTAACCCAAAATAACTAACCCTAACACAAAAGGACTAACCCTAACCCAAAAGGACTAACCTTAACCTAACCCAAAAGGACTAACCCTAACCCAAAAGTACTGATCTTAACCTAACCCAAAATGACTAACCCTAACCCTAACCCAAAAGGACTAACCTAAACATAACCCAAAAGGACTAACCCTAACCCAAAAGTACTGATCTTAACCTAACCCAAAATGACTAACCCTAACACAAAAGGACTAACATTAACCTAACCCAAAAGGACTAACCCTAACCCAAAAGTACTGATCTTAACCTAACCCAAAATGACTAACCCTAACCCAAAAGGACTAACATTAACCTAACCCAAAAGGACTAACCCTAACCCAAAAGTACTGATCTTAACCTAACCCAAAATGACTAACCCTAACCCAAAAGGACTAACATTAACCTAACCCAAAAGGACTAACCCTAACCCAAAAGTACTGATCTTAACCTAACCCAAAATGACTAACCCTAACACAAAAGGACTAACCCTAACCCTAATTTGACTTGGTTCAGTATGGGCATGAGACACAGAAGCGTATGCGAGTGATTCTTGCATACCAGCTAGAAAAAACGTTCCCCTCATTCTAGAGACGCATTCTTAATATGACACTCAGGAGACCCCAGAGACAATCATCATTTGAAGTTAAAAGCTGGTCAGATCATTCTAGAACAATACAGGTAATATGAAAAACTTAAAGTTTCCCTGTAGTCAATAATTGTATCCCTTAAAGGGATAGTTCACCCAAAAATTAAAATTACCCCATGATTTAATCACTCTAATCACTCTTAGTTATATTAATTATGTTTTTTATTTAACTTAAAATGTTTTAGTTTGTTCACCCAAAAATGAAAATTACCCCATGATTTAATCACTCTAATCACTCTTAGTTATATAAATTATGTTTTTTATTTAACTTAAAATGTTTTAGTTTGTAACGTGTTAAATATGAATATTTTTCTTGCACAAACTCATCGCTTTGTTCAGAAGGCCTTTATTAACCTTTATTAAGAAGCACTTTTATGATGGACAGATGCACTTTTATGGACTTCAAGACAGAAACAGCCATTCACTGCCATTATAAAGCTTGGAAGAGCCAGGACATTTATTAATATGACTCAGATTGTATTCGTCTGAAAGAAGTCATCATGGGGTAATTTACATTTTTGGTTGAACTATCCCTTTAAAACTCATCTTTGATCACCAAAATAACATATTTAAAAGTTTTTTCCTGTGAAATAAATTTCTTAATGTCTTAAAATATCTTGAATGTAACTCTACACAGTGCTATGAATGCGCAAATTAGCCCCGTCTCCACTCATTCACACGAGCTCAGAGATCCACTTGCCTCAACTTTACTATAGTAAACGCTGCAAAATTGTATCGCTCTTTAAAACATAAAGATTAATCTTTAATATGATTAGCCTTTTGACTAAACAGCCAATAAAATGTTGCTAATGTTACACAAACCATGTTCCCATTTGTCATCTCAGAGTCAGACAGCTCCCTTCTAACAATCAGCATCATTAAAAACGCTTTGAACATCTCAGAACTTCATTGGAGAAAGGCATATAGTTCATCATAATATACAGCATATACATAATTCGCCCACTATATTGCCAAATGTTCCTAATTTTTCATATCAACAGAAAAATATACTGGATAACCTGGCTTCTCTTGAGACTCGGCTGCTTCAGATAATAGTTAATGATATGCTAAAGCCCCCCTTGTGACACGAAGGTAGTTTGTGACGTCAGAAACACCAGCAATTTCAAACCGTGTTTTTGAGACTGCAGTTTTAAGGAGAAAATACTCAGCAATGCTGTTGACTTAAGAATTTACACATGGTTTGTCTTAAAGCATATTAAAAACACCACATAGACACATTATGAACAACATTAAAAGCTGGATTTACACCACAGGGAGACTTTAATAGTGAGTCGGGTAATAACAGAGTCAGGGTGCTGTTGCTTCATGACGATATCCTGATCAGCTAGCTGTTGCAGTGCTGTGCTCACGCAGGCTTGAGACGGGGAGTAAACATTCACCAGCATGAACAAGGAAAACTCTTGCAGTTTACTCTGCAGAAAACTCTTCCTCTAAAAAGGCTTGCAGTTAATGAAGAGGGCTTCTAATTTAGAACTGCACATCTTTTCCAAAATTGTATACCTGTGCACCAAACTTTGCTAAACATAATTCAGGAAATTATTGTTTTTGTTGGCAAGGAAACGTATATTCACCAGGTTAATATTCAGCAATAAAGCCTGTCTGTGTAAAAAGTGTGTAAAAATGTCTCTGATTTCCCCTGAGTGTGTATGTGAAGTTTTAGCTTAAAATGCCCCACAGATATTTTTTTAGCATGTTAAAAAGAAAAGTTTTTGCGTGTCCCTTTAAATCCAAATGAGCTTCTGCTCCCAGAGGGCGGAGCTTCAAGCGCTTGTGTGGTGGGTGTGTGTGTTAGCAGCTCCGATTACCTCACACAGACATGCACTGAACATTTCAAAAACGTTTAGCCTTTTATGTTCAAACCAGACAAAGATGGAGAGACTGAAGAAGAAGTGACGACATGTAGAAGCAACAGGGACATTTCTGAATGGTTAGTTGATGAATTTATATAGTTTATGTGTAGTTTATCTTCTAGTCATTGATTAGCATATTCTGTCATGATAATCTATAAATCGTGTTCATGGGGGAGGGGTTTCTAGGGTTGGTGATGTCACTAACTCTGGAGGAAGTCTGTGTAGTTCCTTCCAGAAATTTGTTGTAGTGCTAAAAAGGAATTTCTTTAAAAACAAATATCTCCATTTGCTTTGAACTTTGTAAATTTGAAGATGTTGTTTATGCCAGACCTGCAAACTTGTCGCTTTTCGGCGATAATCGCCGTTTTCTTGGTCAAATGGGTCATTCACGTGAATCGCGTAGAACCGGAGAGTTTTTTTTCGGGGGGGGGGGGGGGGGGGGGGGGGGGGTATAGGCTGCCCTAGAATTGCGAAATATTATTGGATAATTCTTATAATTGACATTTCTCTGGGCCTATCGGAATCTTAGTACTTTTTCTCTTGGCCAATCGGAATCTTAGCACTTGCGTCAGAATCGCCAGTGGATGAGACCCCTGGTTAGTGGCTACCACGCGAGTCTGATGGAAACTCATAACGTGAAGGAATCTTATGTGAAATTCGAGGTAAATCAAGCTTTTTTGGAGCAAAAACAACAGCTAGTTGTTTGCTTGATTCAAATAACGTTAGCTACCGCTTTGTTATGCTGCGCTCGTGACAGGGCGCTGAAAGAACGAACGAGAGAGAGAGAGAGAGCCGGTCGCGCGCGCACTCTCTCACTGTATTCAAACTGCCTTGCTCTCCCTCCATCGCGCATATTAATCAAAATCTATTGAGAATTGACACGATAGTAAAAGATCAAAGTTTCACGTGGAGCATTTTCAGAGATTTCTTGCGATGTCCTTATCTGCTGGGATAATCACACAACGCGTGCCGTGTCTGTGTGTGTGTCAGCTAATGGCACGTCCGATTCGCGAACTAATGACTCATTTGAACCGATTCACTTTTATGAATGGTTAAAATAACTGATCTGTCCAACATCTGTCTCTTCAAAAGAGATCTGAATCGGTGTATAACAAATCGATAACACCAAACTAGTTAATATTAACTATTCATAAACTGCACTTCTTAATCTCTATAAATAAATAGCATTTATTAATCTTTGGTAATGTTAATTTCACTATTTACTAGTAGCCTTAATTATTACAATTAAAAGTTATATTTGTTAACATTAGTTAGCCTAATGCACTGTGAAGTAATATGAACAAACAACGAACAGCTGTATTTTCATTAACAAAGAATAATAAATACAGTAACAAATGTATTGCTCATCATGGTTCATTTATATTTTACTGCCCTTTTTCTCCTTTGCCAATCCTATGATAATTATATATTATATACAGTATAGTGTTCATCCAGAACAACATGTAACTGTGTAACCACACCCTAGCAACCGTTTAAAACTACCCCCCCCCCCCCGCGCGCGTAACACTGTCACCTTTTTTACTCTGAGGAGTTTGCAGGTCTGTTATGCTCAAACATTACACACTAACTAAAAGTAAAAAAAAAAAAAAAAAAAAAAAGAAATCATACTGAACCACCCCTTTAATAATCAAAAAACCGACAGTCAAATAGCACATTAAAGAAAGTTGTTTTGCCATTATTGTGGCGATGTTAATAGGCAAAAAAAGCAGCTAGCTAGAGCCCGCCGGCGCCGCTCAGAGAGTTTTCCTGTCGGAACCCCTAGCAACCATAGCAACCAATAACGTTCCGGAGGGAGGCTTTCTACAATTTCCTTCAACAGTTCCATTTTTATTCGGAAAACAAATTAAACACACACACCAGTCAACAATAAATCCAATTTATATTAATATATTTTCTTAAATAGCCTACAATTTAATAATAAAAATAAACTAAAAATTTATTTTTATCAAACTTGCCTGGGTGGGCCAGTGAGTAATGTGGGCGGGCCAGTGCCGCCCTGGCCCAATGCTGGCTACGCCCCTGGTTTACGCTGGTAAAAGTTATTGGACAAAAGTGACTAAAGATAGGACCAACAATAAAAACTGAGGAGCTCCAAACCAAGGTACCCATCTGTGACATCATGTTTGCCAAATTATCATGCCTTAAGTCAAAACAAGTCGTTTAAATAGGGAACAGCTGAGGTAATGAAACATTATCTGGAATTAATTATAACAAACATAGATCTGAATTGTATTACAATAGTCTTGTATGACAATTTTCAGAGGTTTGTTTAAATTCAGAGCTGTTAAAACATTGATAATGTTCTGTAATCCTTGTTAATAAATCATACCTCTATGAAAACTTACCATGGATTTACTGCAGTAATATTGTAACCATCACTATAGTAAACACAACTATGATAATGATTAACCACGGTTTTACTACATCAGTACTGTAGTATCCAAGGTAACTTGGTTTTAGTAGTAACCATGAAATATTATCTCAATAATATATATGGTTAACTCTTGTAGTTATATATGGTTTATATTTAATCATTTTAAGGGTATGCTAATCAAAGAAAACTGTAAATATGTTTTTGCAGAACATTATAATGTTACTGTGAAATTGACCTTTGACCTTTTGTGAAATTCAGTCAATTATCAAACAAATTCTTGAGGTATGGGCCAAAAAGTTTTTTGTGAGGTCACCTTTGGCCTTTGACCACAAATTCTAATCATTTTGTCTAGTTGGACATTTTTCCAGATTAAATGAAATTCTTTCCAATGTTCCTGATCTACCACATTTACAAGAATGGGAAGTTATAGTGATCTTGACCTTTGACCAACAAAATCTAATCACTTTATCTTTGCATCTATGTGAACATTTGTGCCAAATGTGAAGAAATTCCTATAAGCCGTTCCTGAGTTATTGTGTTCACAAGTTGAATTACAGCCAAAGTCATGTTTTGTGAGATCACAGTGAACTTGACCTTTGATCTCCAAATTCTATTCAGTTCATCCTTGATTCCAAGAGAACATTTGTAAGAAATTTGAAGAAATTCCCTCAAGGCGTTCCTGAGATATCGCTTCGACTATATATGCGGCGCAGTGAACATGGAAAAAAAATAGGGGGCGATAGAGAGCAAACCGTGTGTGTATGCAGAGGGTCATACACACACTTTTTTTCTCATTTTTCTATCTATCTGAGGACCTCTCTGAAACATTGAGAGAAGCCTTTAAATAGCCAATGGAGGCCATTGCAGTGAAAACAAAGTGAGGACCGGCCTAAATGTCCTCACTTTGCAAAAAGGTCCTCACTCCAAAGGTTAAAAACTCACACTGGTCCTCACAAAGATAGCCATGCAAACACACACACACACACACACACACACACACACACACACACACACACACACACACACACACACACACACACACACACACACACACACACACACACACACACACTTATTGAGCATGCTACAAAACCCATAAAAGCAACAATTATTAATAATACTTACAGGTTGTGATTCGGAGGAGGAAGCTGATCCAAATAAACTTGGTACTGAACCTTCCTTCAGTATCAACCGGCTCACGAATCCACACTTGGAAGCATTTATGTTTGTAAAGGATTTGTCATTAAAATGACGCGAACACAGCACAATGTTCGGGTACAGTTGTAAATATAAACTCTAGCCACTGATTCTTCTCATGCTCGTCCCTGGGCAGTGAAAAAAAAGTTCTCTTTTGATTAGCACTTCAGAACACAGGGTCTCATCGACTGTCGACATGATGTTTTCAAGTTTCACTGGTGTATGCAGCGCGCGCAATGAGTGGGCGTGTCTTATTCAAATAAATTGTCGAGGTGACGTAATGTAGTTAGAGAAAAAGCATTGTTCGTCTATCGATTCATATCAGCGACTCAAAGTCGACTCTTACTTTTGAGAGACAATAACTTTGTATACGGTGAACTTTCATGTTTAAAACTTTGCAGGATGTTTTCGTTCACTTAGATCTATGTTACACACTACATGAAAGGTAATTTTCAAAATTCCATAATAGGTACCCTTTAATGAATATAGCCAGTGTGGGGTTAATGGTATTCCTGAATGCCTTGACTCAAATGTTTTGACTCAATTAACATATAGGCTACCCTACAACAAATGCTTTCAAGACTCAAGGTGCCAACATTACGTAATACCTGCTTGGGTGAATTTCACCCCCAACAATCAAAGGAAAATACAATCAGCAACAGTTTCCCACCAACAGACTGGAAGGAGCCAAGATTTTTGTTGACACACGGATTCCCTGTCAATCATGAGTGACAGGGGTGCCTAAATTTACCAAAAGGTTTTTTGTCTTTTAAAACATACCCGGACATCAGCACTGGGAGGACATGTCACAAAACCACAACATGTCGCTATATTTACCGGGCATATACATGCCCGTCAGTTTGTCCCTGTAAATCAGAAACACATTCCCTGTCAATCACTAGATCTAGATACACTAAAATAAATCAATCAAAATGTGACACATGGTATATTTTAATACTACTAGTATATTTCTTATAAAGCTGTTGACTGGAGCCTGAACATATCAACATATAAAAAATCTCTAGACATTGAGACATTCGGCTCTGAGAAGTTGCTTTAGAACAAAATGTATTGAGAAATTTGTTATACAAGTAAACATGACATGACTCTTTATATTAATTTTCTGTATATGAATATCTATTGATACTAATTAAAATTGGTTTTGTCTGTATGTTTGTGTATCTTCTTAGTTTGGATCATGGAGGGCCCTTCAGGATAAAATCAGCACTACGAAAATGTAGGTTCTTTCTCTGACACACTCTTGTACATTTTATGAAAACAAATTTGACAAAATAAACTGCTTTTTTTTTTACTCTTGTGTTCAGATGCCTGTGATCTCACATTGGATCCAAACACAGCAAACACTCATCTCGTCCTATCTGAAGAGAACAGAAAGATCAAATATGTGAAAGAGAAGCAGCCATATCCTGATCATCCAGAGAGATTTGCTGATAATCCTCAGGTTATGTGTCGAGAGAGTCTGACTGGACGCTGTTACTGGGAGGTTGAATGGGGCTCTGGGGTTGTTGAACGGATTGGCTGGGCTCGTATAGCAGTGGCCTATAAAGGAATCAGCAGGAAAGAAGGTACTCTCTGTAAGTTTGGATACAATGACAAATCATGGTGTATTTTCTGCACTGGTAATGGATTTGTTGTCTGGCACAATAATGAGAGCAATAACATACCAATCCATTTATCAAAATCTAAGAGAGTAGGAGTGTATCTGGATGTGTCAGCCGGCACTCTTTCATTCTACAGCGTCTCTGAACCACACACATTCACACACTTACACACATTCAACACCACATTCACTGAACCCCTCTATGCTGGATTTAAGGTTTTTGAGTCTGAATTGTCTCTGTGTCAGATTTAACAACAAACAAAAACTTAAAGGGATGGTTCGGAGTATTTTTAACCTGGGGTCCTTTGCACCATGACTTCAAGTCATTTTTTTTGTAAATTGGGAGTGCTGTCAGTACAGAGAACATTGACAAAAATCGGTGTTGCCTACACCGTGTTATCCTCTTTTTAAAATTTGTACCCTGTTGACTTTTAAACTTTTGACTTAAGCAAGTTTTAAACCTGCTTTTAGCCTCTTAACATCCTTGATGTGTCATAGCCATGTGAGTGATTTTATTCAGAGTGAACAAAGTGAATCTGACTGCAGTAGGTGTGAAAGACATAAATAAAAGTGATGTTAATTCAGCCAGCTCACATACCTGTATTTACTTCCTGTTTTCAGTCGAGGTCCACAGTAGTCGATTGTCGAGTCGATTGTCTCCCCAATGATCGTGCACGTGAACTTGACAATCGACTACTGTGGAATTTGACGCTAAAAGCAGGTTTAGAACTTGCCCCATTTAAGTCAACAGGGTGCAAATTTTAAAAAGAGGATAACACTTGTCGTTGTTCTCTGTACTGACAGCACTCCAAATTTACAAAAAAAATGAGCTCAATGTTAAAATTGACTGGAGTTCTCCTTTAAAGTTAGAGCTTGTTTAGAGATATCAGCCGAATGGCTTAGTGCAAAAGCTAACAGCTCCAAGGTTGTTTCTCGTAAATTACCCCACTAATAATGCCAGGAATGGTACTAAACTTCTACAGTTGTACAAATAGGTTCTGTAGTCCAAAACCTTCCAACTCGTTTTATAAGTAAGCCTCATTTTATAAGTACATCAGGAGTTTATTTAAATAACACTTCCCTGATGGCTTATGCTACCGCTAACCCGGACGTCGAGGTCACTTCCTGTGGTTTGGGAAAAGCCTGTAAAAGTCCTGGCAGAAAGCGATGCATAAGGATGTGGTGTAACGATGTGGTGTGTTTTTTGCAAAAAATAAGTTTGAATTTTGCAAAGGACTTTTACGGGTTTTTCCCAAATCACCAGAGTGACCTCGACGTCCGGGTTAGTGGTAGCATAAGCCATCAGGCAAGTGTTATTTTAATAAACTCCTGATGTACTTACAAACTTTCCAATGCCTCGTTTTAGGAGTACAGAACCTATTTGTACTACTGTAGAAGTTTGGTACCATTACAGGCATTATTAGTGGGGTAATTTATGAGATACAACCTTGCATCCCTTAGCGCCTGCAATAAGCCATTCGGCTTAGGGGTGTGCGATATGACGATATTTAATCGTGGACGATTAAAATGTCTCCACGATTCACTTTTTCGGAAATATCGTAGAATCGCGCTCCAGTGCGTATTCTATAGGATGTAGATCTATGGCTTTTGTTCAGCTACGTACTGCATGCGATGCGCGGCGCGCTAACCCTCCCGATTTTTTCCGGGTTTCTCACGTATTTTAGCTCTTTTCTCGCTGTCTTCCCGTTTTAGTATTTTCCCGTAAAATATCCCGTATTTTTACGGCCTGGTTGTGTGAGACGTATAAGCTCGGACAGATTCGGCTTGAAGTCGTTCATCCCGCGCGCGCTGTTACAAAAAACGCTGTGAACACAGCCAACCGAAGGTCTTGCGCACCCAACTCGTCATTTTTGCCACGCTCATGCGAGTGAACGCGCAATATAAACAAGGCTTTTTGTATAAACAAGGCTTTATTTCGTACAGTGCACGCTCTGATCGGTAAAGGTGCACAGAGACCTCTCCCGCAGTCCCGCATCATCTCCACCAGTAGCAGAAGCACCACTAACTCCGCCTCCGTTTCCCTCGTAAGCTGATATAATTTAAACATTCTCTATGATAAAAAATGACTTTTCCCTTATTTTCAATGTTCAATGTTGACAGAGCAACATTGCAAAATAGTCTTAAAAAGCAACATGAAAAAGAATCGTGATAAAATCGTTAATCGTAATTTTTCCTGAAAAAATCGTGATATGATATTTTTTCCCATATCGCCCACCCCTAATTCGGCTGATATCTCTAAATAAGATCTAACTTAAATAATCCCATATTTACTTTGGCCAGCATTTGTGCAGAACAGCAAAAAAAAAAAAAAAAAAAAAAAATACAAAATGTACTCAATCAACTGTACTTAAATCTCTGTCAGTTCATTAGGTGCATTAGGACTTTAGGACTTTTCATTGTATTTATTTGTATCTTTTGGTTGTAAAATGGCTTCAGAGAATGTTGTGAAAAACCAAGAATAAATGGCTAGTTTTAATATATGACTATAAGTCACTAAACATTTCCACTCCCTCCACCCTGAATTTCATTTATTGTCTGCAAGAATCATAACACCACTTTATAAAAACTATGTACAAATCATTGTGGATGTCTTATTTATTTACATTCATGTTAAATCACTTTAATATATTTTATGCATTTATTTAATATTAATTTTAATTAATTAAATTAAAATAGAATTGAATCAGCAATTAAATAAAACAAATTACTCTTATTCTCTCTAATTTGGCCTGATTCGGGAGGCAGATCACTGGATCAACGTGTCTTTCCCACTTCTCTTATACGACAGATGTAAGAAAGCTGAGAGGATTTTAAAAGTTAGAAATACACACAAAAGGGAACAGTGGTATTACTTTGCCTAATGCAAATTAAGGTTGTTAGTGCTTTGAAAATTGGAGGAAACAATGTAACCAAGTAATTAGTAAATGATAAATGTAGTACATGTAAACTGTAAAAATGTTGTAAAACCTGAATGGGTAAAACACTATATTAAATAAAGAACAAATGTTAAGTAAAGATCATACATGTCTTTATTGAGTCAGCACTGTTATGTAATTTTAATTTACAATAATTTTTTCCTTTTATGAATTTCCACATTAAGAAATGTGGCACCTTATCTACTTTTGGCCTGTTGTTAGGGTTGCCAACTTCAGAAAAGAAAAATACGGGACAATTGTGGTTCTTTACAGGAAAATAAGGGACACTCAAAATATTGGAACTGTATCAAACAGTATATGTCATTTCAGGTTTGTATGTGTTTAACAGGTTCTCAGATATAAACACAGTTTCATGCTTATGAACACACTGACTCTGACTGGCACTGTGTGTATGACAGTCTTTACTCTTCTAGAGATACTCTGATATGTGAAGAAACTCAAGCAGCTTTCATCTCTTGACTGTAGAGAGGAGACAAACTATTTCACATGACACAAAAATACACACAGGACATACAGAAGATGTTTGGAAATCAGAGAGATGTTCAGCAGCTCTTCATGCTTCACATGTCAGTGAGTGTGTAAGCGTCACAGGAGGCTGGTGAAACCATAATAAGCAATAAGAGCTGCGGTTTGAGCAATGCTTGAGCAAGTCACTGAAAGCCACTCAGAGTCTCCTGTTTTCTCAGGATTGTGTGAGACAAAAGCAAATTATCTGGTTCCTCCAAATGTACCGTTACTGCAATGTTTTTATTGCAAATATGCAGTGTTTTGTGTTCCTGTATCGATCGACTCAGTTCAGTCTGATAAAACCCAGATCAACCTCTATGTACTTTCATTTTGCTCATTTATTAATGAACTGTAAGAGGCATTAAATTCAATTCATTTGATCCCTTTTGTTCCCATGCATCTTTACAGGGAATATGACTTTGTGTACACAATATAAGATCTCGAACAAAAACTGAAAATTAATCTATCATCCTCAATACAAATCTATTGTAATCCTTCCTTCACCCTACCCAAACTGCAGTGTGTTCCTCTATATCCCCAGTCCCATAAGCACAACACTGCACTAAAACTAGTAACAGTTCACTGCACAAAATCACAGAAACAATTCTTAACTTTTCCCTTCCCAGATTATTCTGCTGCACTTTACTTTATTACACTCCCTCCACCATAAGCACTGCACTCAACACAGTGTCGCAGTGGTATACGGACATCATAAGTCTGCTCAGGTCATTGGTTCAGAATTAATTAATTTGTCTGCTATTTCTTTGCACAGTAGCTAGGTGTCACTAGTGAGCAATGCTGAATGAAGCTTCGAGTAATGAACCTTTGGGTGAAGCAATGGGCTGAGAGGTCTCATTTTGCTATCACTAGCGTGACATAAACTTAAAGCAAAACATAAACGTAGAAGTAGACATGGACACAAAGCTTCCCAAACAGTGGTACAGTGGAACAAAACTTGACAAGAACACATGGCAAACATGAGGGCTTAAATACACACAAGACTAATGACAAGACGAGGGACACCTGT